>JAZAVK010000066.1:0-232137 GCA_037954305.1 Neonectria magnoliae | reverse complement strand
AGCGCAGGAGGTCGGGGCCTCCATGATTGCGTTTCCGCCCTTGGTACGGACGGTTTTGCCGGGGTACCAGTGGGCGGCGGCGTCGAGGCAGCGGCGGCAGCAGCTAGATCGCACGAAGTTAGCAGCGAACCAGGAAAGTTGCCAGAAGCACAGAAGACTTACGGAGACATAGTGAGAGAGAGAGAGAGAGACAGAGAGAGAGAGAGAGGCTACAGCTTGTTAGCAAGGATCTCGCAGCGAAGCTGGCCTTTGAAGCCGGGCTGGAAAGTCACCTACGAAGATAATGATGATAATGAAGAAGGAAGAAAAGAGCAAGGAAATCAGGGGCCGGATAAGGCTTCAAATACCCTACGAACCTACGGCTAATTGGCTGTCACCAACAATGGTCAACGCAGCTTCACAATAACCCGATTGACAGCCGTTGCGTTGCGATTGTTCTGGCCCGATTTGGCGATAGAACACAACGCCGCTATTCACAACCAAACGCGCCCCTCACTTCCAGCTCAGTCGGAGCGACCTTACTGCCTGTTTCGGCGATGGCCAAGAACCTAGGAACAACGCCCTAATTGTCAATATTATTACCGAAACATCTACGACCACTCACAGCTAGGTCAGCTCTACCTCGCTACCGAATTGGGCGAAGCTACTGGATTGAGAACAAACGCCTTGCTGGTTGACGTTATCGCCAAATTCCTCTGGAGCCACTCACAGTTAAGCATTTCACCTTCAAAGCCTAATCGGGCTTGGCTGATGGATCGGGACCAAACGCATTGTGGGTTCGCGTTGAGCCTGGCACCCCTACGACCACTCACGGCTAAGTCAACGCCACCTCGCCGCCTAATCGGGCGACCACAATAGACCTCAGGGACAACGCAAGGGTCGCGCGTTTGTTATTGACAATTCACCTGTGACCTCACTCGCAGCTACCTCGCCGGAAGATCGAAGGCCCGGGGACGGGCCTTTGTAAGCAGGGAGGCTCTGTCACGCGCCAAAGTGTCATCAGCACTAGAACGCCGGAAGCGGAGCAGTGGAAGCGCTGCGGTCTCGGAGCGACCGCGCCGATCGGACGCCGCTAGTGCGTTACCCCGCTCCGGACGACCGAACGGCCGAGCCAAGGCCCGGAGGGCCGAGGACTACGATGGTAGGGGCTATTGCGACGGAATAAAGATAAAAGGAGCTTGTATAACTAGAAAGAATAGGGAGGTCAGAGATCAATTCATATCATAGCACCATCGCACCTTTCCCGCTGCGCCCTCGCAGCGATCTAGTAGTCCATCTTACCTCTTCACTCCCTACTGTGAATACCGTCCCTGACAGATAAATCCTTAATTTAATCTAAGACTTTCTACTATAATAAGGAGTCTTTAAGATAAGTATACTAATATTATAGTTAGGGCTTTACTATATATTTATATTATAAGTATAATAAGTTTACTTTATAGATTATAGCTTATTATTAGGGTTAAAGTTAGGAATAATCTTAATAGTAATTAGCTTAAGCTAGTATTTCTTATAGCTAATTTACTATAAGGTTTATAAGGTTTTAATATAAAGATTTAGCTTTACCTTTTCTATAAGAATATTAATAGGTTTAGAAAGAAGGTTAAGATTATAGTAAAAAGAAAGGTTTAATAGTAATATCTAACTCCTAGGTTATCTATCTTAAGTCTATAATATTATAGAATCTTTACTACTTATTAGCTATAAACTTAAAGAAATAAGTAGTATACTAAGAGGGTTATTAGTAGTAATTATCTTCCTTAATAATTTACTATACCTATAGGTTTAGAAAGATTAACTTATTAAGGATAGTATTTATAGTAAGGAGTAAAAAGGTAAGATAGACTATTAGATTACTATAAAGGTATAGTAGGAAAGGTATAATAGTACTATAATATAAATTAATCTCTAACCTCCCTATTCTTTCTAGTTATATAAGCTCTTTTTATCTTTATTCTATTATAATAGCTCTTACTATCTTAGTCCTTAGCCCTTTAGGCCTTAGCTTAGCTATTTAATTATCTAGAGTAAGGTAATATACTAATAGTATTTAATTAGTATAATTACTCTAAGATTATAATACTTTTACTACTTTACTTTTAGCATTCTAGTACTAATAATACTTTAGTATATAATATTTATAATAAGAGAGTACCCTAGCTTCTTATAGTATTATATTTAAAGCTAATCTTTCCTTACTTTAGTAAGGAAATTATTATTAGATTACTAAGTATAGCCCTTAATATTAGAAATTATATACTTTTTAATATAGTATTAATTATTAATTATACTCTTCTAAAGAGTTTCTCTTTACCTATAGTAGCTTTATATTACTTTCTTAATAGGGATATTATAATTCTTTTCTATAGGTTTATTATAGATTTTCTAAAGGATAATACTTAGATTCTTACTATCTTTAGTTTAGGTATATATTAAATCCTAAGGTAATTTAAATAATTATTAAAAGGGTTTTAATTAGTTATATAGAAAGCTTACTTAAGGATATTACTATAGATATTTAATAAGTAAATAGTATTAAAGTATATACTATTAAACTATTATAAAGCTACTATATAGCTAGGCCTTACTAATTATTAATTATATTATTAACTAAACTAATTAATATAAATAAGCTTTATAATTAAAGTATAATTATAGCTATAGAGATTTATTAGATTAAACTTTATTTAAGAAATATCTAACTTAAGTAATACTTTAAGTACTTTTATTTTAAATATATTATATAATATTATTAGGAATAAGCTAGGTATAGCTACTATAGAGAAGCTTACTATATAAAGGATATAGTTTACCTTACCTTTATTAATAAGATTCCCTTAGTATATTATAACTATAATAAGTTATATTTAGTATAGTTCTATATATATTATATTATATAGAAAGAATAGTAATAAGTAAGGAATACTTACTTAAAGAGATTTATATAGTTTAATATTCTAAATAAGTAATATAAGTATATAGTATACTTACTATAAGATATATTAATATTAATAATATTAACTATACTAATTTACCCTACTTATAAAAAACCTAGGTAGTCTTTAAAGTAGCTTTAGGCTAAGATAGATATACTAACTCTATTAGCTTTAGTAGTAATTAGTTTAATAAATTAATTAAAAGAATAATTACTTATAAAAGTAAGAGAAAGTATATTACTAAGTAAGGAGAATAATTAAAAAGATAAGGATTAAGGATAGTAAAGATAATTTAGACTTACTTTAGGATTAAAGATATTCTATAATACTATTTAGGCTAAGCTTTATAAGGAAATTTTAAATATAAGTATATAACTAGCTTTTATAATAAAGTAAACTTACTTATAACTTATACTATTATATATATATACTAAACCTAACTTACTTTCCCTTTAGGTAAAGGTAATAAGGGGTTTTTATCTTATAGTTTATTAATTAGGTTTTCCTTCTTACTTAGATTAATCTTAGTAAAGAAGGATTAGATAGCTAGTAGCTAAAGTAATATATAATTAAATAAATAAATAAATACTTAATAATATACTTTTTTTTACTCTATAAATAGAGAAAGCACTACTAAGGCTACTATTTTAAGTAGAAAGTATTACTATTTTTAGAGGCTCTAGTAGTATAGGGGAACTAGCGATAAGAAGGGGAGGATAGGTACTATATACTTATATAGCCCCCTACGTATAGATCCCCTATATATACTAAGCCAGCCTTAGATAGAATATATCCCTATTTTAGTCCTCTCTATTAGTAAGTAAGTATCTAATTTTAGTATTCTTTATATAATTTATTATTTCCTACTGCCTATAATAAATCTATCGCTTACTACTTAAGGTTAAGCGTAAGCTACTATAGGTCTCTTAGACTATAAATAGTAATAGTTATTCTCTTTAGCTTATCTTAGCTTCCCTCTTATTTATCTTATTCTCTAACCCTTACGCTCCCTTAGTTCCTTATAACTATTATTAATCGCTAGTCTACTTACTTCCTTTATCCTTACTAAATACTAACTAACTCTATAACTACTATTATAACTATAACTAGAGCTAGTCTATATAAAAACTATATATCTTTCCTTAAATATTTTAATACCTAATAAGTATAGAATTAAGCTATAAAGTAGAAACCTATACTCTTAGTAGAAGAGTATACTATTTACTAAGTATAGCTAGGTAATGTTCGCTTTATTAAGCCTAAATACTCTAATTAAACTAAGATTAATATTAGTAGTATCTTTAATAAATAGAGATAGTATATTAAGCATTACTATAGCTCCCTTTATAAGCTCTTTATATACTAATTCTATCTATATAAGTACTATACTAATATAGAGGTTAGTAATTAGAAAGTAATAATTAAGAACCTTAACTATAGAATAATATAAGACTTTTTTCTCTATATCTATAAACGCTATAAGATTATATTATAGGGTAGTAAGTATAAGTATATCTACTAGTTCTAGTAGCTCTATATAATAGTAAATAGCTAGTATATAGATTAGAATAATACTAAGAAGGTATATAAGGTATATTAAGGGGTCCTTTCTAATACTTTAGTTCTAGCTAGCTAAGTATTTAGTCCTAAGTATAAGCTCTACTAATATATAGCTAGTATTATTATTATATTCTTATCCCTTACTTTAGATACTATATATTAAATATTAATAGTAAGCTAGTACTTAATATTAATAACCTATATATTATCCTAATATTTAATATTATATATAATATAAGTATCTTCCTTAGCGAATAGTATTATATTAACTTATCTAGCTACTACTAGCTCCTATACTATATAGGTATATAACTAGCTAAGCTTATAGATAGTAAGTAGTAAAAGCTAAAGGATAGTTCTATTAATAAACTCTTTAGTTATAAGGCTATTTAGTTATCTTTAGATAATAGCTAGAACCTAGCTTTACTACTAGATAAAGACTATAAACTACTTTAGAGCCTTCTCTCTTAAGAGACTATAGGATATAAGTATCCTAAGGCCCTCTACTATAAGGATATTTAGATAATAATTATTTAATACCCTATTACTAAGTAATATATACTAGCTATAGCTATTAAGTTTATCTATTATAAGAGCGCTAACTATAAGCCTAAGCTATATATTTCTTCTATACTTTATCCTAAATAGTAAGTACCTAAGTATTCTATATACTAATAGTCTTAGTAGGACTATCTTTTACTTTACCCTAACTAGAAAGCTACTCTTCTATACTATTTCTATAATTCTTACCCTTACTCTTTATAATAATATATTTAATACCCTAAGCTTAATAGATATAGCTATTATATTTAGGTTAAAGCTACTATACTTTAAGTACTATATCCTACTTTAATAAAAGATACCTATATTAAAGACCCTAGTCTTCTATTAGTACTATAGTATAGAGCTCTCTACTAATAAGGCTATACTATATTCTAAGCTTAGAGATAATATTAATTAGTAGAGTCTTAACTTAAGATATAAAAGGAAATAGATACCTAGGTTTACTAGGAGAGGTATTAGAAATACTATTAATAGTATATATTTATATATTTACACTAGGTAGATATATATCTTACTATTACTCTATAGCTTTAGTACTATACTAACTAGATTTATTCTTTATAAGAGATATATTTAACTCTATCTATAACTAGATAATACGCTAAGACCCTTAGTTTATAACCTTCTAAAGCGCTTACCTTAATAAGATCGCTAACTTTAACCTCTAGAATATATTCCTAGAGGAAGAAAAGGAGAGTTAGCTATTCTAGTTATTCGCCTATATTAGCCTTATGCATAACCCTTAAGCTATAGTAGATATAGTGCCTAATAAAGTCTAGGTAAATCTAGCACTAGACCTAGAGATTATTAAGCTCGAAGAGCAATGCGCATAAATAAAGCAGGGCAAGTACTATATTAAAGGCCATGATAATAAGGAATAAATCCGGAAGCTTACTAACGAAATCCGCATGAAGTGGGCGTAGCGCGATAAGTAGGTTGTTAAAGAATATCGCGAAGACTACTTCTACTACCGTCCCACTTAGGATATTAAGCGGTAGGCACGGGGCGAAGAGGAGGAGGAGTATGTAGAACCTATTGTCAATGTGCATATCCTAGAATGTGCTAGGTTGGCGAATATCCTCTGCTACCAGCCTGATGATCTAATAGAGGATGAGATCCTTGTGCGAAGGGTCGAGGCTATCTAACTTATAGTAGCCCTCTGCGACAAACAAGAGACAGTCAAGCGTAACCGCGCCTAGCAAGGGATTAAGGCCTGACCGCCCTTCAAATCCAAGCCGACCGAAGCGGACAGTAAGCCCGGACCCAGCCTCGATCAATTCCCTCTCCTTATGCAAGCGGGATAATGCCCAGACTGCATCGGCGACGAGCGACTCTCCCTCGAGGAGCGCACTTTCACATACTGCCGTCTGACTGTTAGGAACGACCACTTCGACGACCAGCATCTAGTCGAGCGCGAGAGGGCTTAGCAACGTGGCGAAAAGATTGTGTGTACATATCCTGCTTGTCGAGCCCAGAAGCAAGGTCAAGATGTCGAGTTTCGCTATATGGATCACTTTCGGGTCTATGTTCAGACGATTCATCGTGTTACGCTGCGGTCGTCGGACTAAGTGGAGCGGAGGCGGTCGCGTAAGATCAGGCACCGCCAGATGGTGATGGAACGGCGGATATGATAAGTTGGGAGTTAGAGGCAGGGCTAGGAACAACAGACCATCAAAGAGACGCGTACGGTGGTGGTCATTGACGCTAGGTTAATGTAGTGTCTCTATCTACGAATTTGCTCGTTTCACGAAAGACCCTAGCTGCTCGTTAATGTTGACAGTGAATCTCATCGCAGAGGTGGCACCAGTCAATCTAGTACATGCGCCCTAAAACCAACCGTCGGTGAGGCATTCCCCGCATGCAGATCTGCTTCGCCTATTTTCGGCTTGGGCTGCCAGCTGCCCAATACTGTGTGGAAGCTAGTCAATTTACGGAGTACGCTCGCGCAAGTTGGCTCCCGCATCCTTCTTTCTACGCTGACTGTCGTAAGAGAACTGCCGCTGCACATGCACGTTGACGGGCTGAAGACCGAAAGGGCTGAAGCAGCATACAGCGTGCGGAGATATAATATCCAAATATTTCATTGTCGGTCGCGACGCAATGGCGTGATACAATCTACCAACACACCAGGGTTCACTCGGCTTGGCTGCACTCTTACCATCGACGATACTGTTCGCCATCATTCAGATTTGACTATGGAACTTTGGAGAGGATCCTTGGCCCGTTAAGAGCCATTTACCATTACACCACCAATCGCATGCAGTCCGATCATGTGCAAAATGTCGCCCCCGGAAACGCAAATACCCCACTCCACATACCCACGCCCGCTCAATATCCGACCCCAGATCACGATGCTCCCCGAGAGCCTGGACGAAAGTACCTCTTATAGGGGCGGTCTGGGGATATCGGTCGTCGTGGGACGTTTCTAGGCCTAGAATAACGGCGGTTCTAGGGCTTCAATCGTTCGGCGGTATTCGGACGTCAGTGGTCGTGTGAAATCGGCGGGCTTGGTCAAAGGCGGGCTTGATATATTACAGTTCCTGGATATTGATGGCCGTGAGACGTCGGTAAGGGAAGAAGCAGGTTGACAGTGGGAGACGAAGCTTTTGTTTTCTTTCACTTCCTGTGTTGCATCCTTGATGCCTAAGGCGCCTAAACGCTCAGACCTGTCATTAGCGGCTCTGGACAGTCCAGGTCCCACCCACAGATGACGCGGCCTCCACGAACACTGGTACGAGCAGCTTTAACCGTTATTGCATCAGCGTAGTTGTGGCTCAAGTAAATGCATCTTCGCGATACAAAAACATATCGACAATACGTGGAAATGAGAGAAGCCCAAGTCAATTCGACTGTTCTTGCAGCGTCGATCCTGAGAGCAGCATTTCGTTACGGAAATGGAGGGTTCTGCTTTCTTGAGAACATGATCGAGAAAACAGCAGAGGAAAGTCGGCCGTCAGGTGCTTGGCTGCCCGATCTTGAACCGGCAAATGCAATGCACGATGACGTTGGCCAGGCCTAGATGGTCTCCACTAATGGAAAATAGCGAATGAATACAAGGTTTCTAAATTTATCCAAGTTTCTAAATTTATCAAGGTTTCGGGGATGACGCGCTCTCCCAATTAATCAGCCTCTCAGATGGGTCAAGGCTGGAGGGGGCTAGGGTTTCGCTCACATTGCTGCGGAGACGGAACAGAGTGCTCGAGTTATGAACAGCTGAACTCGGAATATCTGCCAAGTCATGTGGATCGCTAGGTTTGTGCGCAGGAGCAAGGACGACCCTTCGATTTTTCGACGAGGCAGACTGGTTTTGATCCCTTTTGCAACACCTTGTATTCAAGCCCGAATTGCACAGTTACTTCAATTGATCAATCATTGTTCCATGCGCTACTAAGGCAACCTGGCCATTGAACTCTCATACAGTGCACCATTCTTTTGAGCTTGTTTGCTGATCTACTGCATACGGAGTGACATATGGTGGGCCTCCCGCATCACGGGCATCATCCGCAGCAGAAACACAGGTAGGAATATGTCCACCAAAAAGCTGGTTGCTCTCCTCTCTCCATCTGTCACGCGCTCTCTTCATCCTCTATGCACGTCCGTCGTTTCAATAATTCAATTTACGCGCCTTACTGATTCCTTCTACCTCCATCGCTATTGAGGTGCGATTCCATCGCGGGTACCGATCAACGGCATCCAATTTGTCATGCCGCGCAACAACTCGTGGAAATGGTCCATGTATCCTCAGTTACATGGGAAAGTATCGCGCCTACTCGAAGAAGACGACCTCCATTTCAATTTCTACGATATCGACGACGACAAAGCCTGCATCAAAACGTACGACACAAACGTGATGGGGAGGTTCACTTGCAACAACAACAGATGTGACACCAATGGTTGGTCGAGCAAGAAGATCGCAATTACCATTCGAATGTATGATGGCGCGCGATACAATGCCAGAGTATATAGCCAGCATTGCAAGGCATGCAACGGCCCAAGTCGACCCTACCTAGATGACAACTCGTATGCGGATCGAGTGGCATATCGTATCAAGAAGTGGAGCGGGATAGAGCTGGACCCGCCTCACTACTCAAGGGAATTTAGGGGCGAACATGAAACGGACTTTTGCGAGGGATGCAAGGCCGGTCATTGCACTCTGGGATAGTTTCGAGTATACAGTCAGCGTAGCTTCAAAGCCTGGGTGAATGTCGTTGACTCTACCATCTCAGCCTATGCGAGCGGCATGTACGGAACGATCTGCTAAGCTTTGGTGTCCAGAATACGTAACCGTACTAGATACCCTTACCCACCATGTAGGAAAGAGGCTAGGTCGCGACGGCAGTAGTGATCCCTCCCCCACCTAGTTGATCGAATCACGGGCTGGTTAGATCTCCGAGACCAACCCCACGATGATCTCCTTACTCCATAGCTCAGATGCACTAATAATAGTATTCTATTTACAGCATAACCTTACTCAATTCAGCTTTCGCATCCTCGTCATTCCACTGAACTAGGACTTTCTCCTTATCCTGCTCCATCTTCGACTTGACAAAAGGTTCCATCGCATCAATCTGCTGCTGGCTAAGTAGAGGAAGCCTTGCGTGGTGATCAGCATCCTCGTTTTCGCCAAAGTACCTCGGGTCCAGGTACCTCCAAAACAGGAAGTCGAAGGCCCAGCTGTTCCTTGCTGCATAGCGAATCATCCAGGACTTACTCTCCCAGCTTCTTCGCATCTGCTGTGAAAGAGACAAGGTCTCATTGTCCAAGACCGAGAGACCTTTGAGACCATCCTCAACTTCATCCTGCGCCCATAGCTTCTTCTCCTCATCTTCTAACACAGAAATAAAAGTCTTGAAACGAGGCTCATAGGTCTCCATCCAATCCCCATACCCACCTGGCCAGTATTCAGGACATTTCAAGAGGAGCCACCAGGGAGGATCAAAGGAGAACTGGGCTGGGGCTGCATAGGCAAATTCCCAGTCAATGACGCCAACCACCCGGAGATCCTTATCAATCAAAACATTGGATGGCCTTAGATCCTCAGAGAAGAGCCGGAAGGTTTGCTCACGACCCTTGCCTGTCTGAGGGCTGAATCCAGAGGCCAGCCGTCCATCAGATGCGAGTTTCCGAAATAGTTGGCGGGCAACATACTTATCGCGTGCATCACCCTCGTCGTCAATAGCATTGTTGTGTTGAAATGTTAGCTGAATGAGGTGTATATCAGCCATAGCAGAATACCACTCATCAGACGTGGCAAATCCATGGGTTGGGAGGAGGCTGGCAGGAGAATCTGTGAATTCAAGAAGAGAATTTATGTTTTGCATCAATGGTCTCCCAGAAACAGAAAATTGGCCTTCCTTATCCTGGACCAAGGACCCGATGCGGGAAAAGGATAGCGTAGATAGCTGGAGAAGGATGTTGGCCATCTGCCTGTAGAGAAACTGAAGCTTCGGCTCGCTAATGTTGGGATCCAGGGAGTGAGAATCCGTAGCGCCGAGCGAAGGGTCATTGAGAGCATGAGACAAAGTTCGCTCATGTTCAACATACTCCATGATGATGAATGGCCCGAGGCCCAATGGGTTTTCTTCCGCAGTTCCCCAGTGGTATATTTCAGGAACCGGAATCGTGGTGTTGGCGGCAACATACCGCATAGTTGCCACCTCATAACGAACCTTCTCATCAGGGAACTTGACACCTTTTTTATGTCAGTAGCTTACTAGGAAATGGCTAGGGGTATAGATAACGCATTAAAGAAAGTAAGCAACTAAGTATAGCACATACCTGGGCAGGGGATCCTAAGAGCCGCGGAAGATCCGTCCTCGTACTCCAAGCGATAGAAAACATTATAGCCACCTCGAATCGGCTTATGAAGTTCAACAGGCTTTCCGGGCCGGTGCTTGCTAATAAAGCTTGCGACTTCACGGTAAATAGCAGCCTTATGAAGCGACCTCTCCCACTCATCGGACTGGTTGTCGCCCTGCTCCCAAGCAAGCTCATCCATATCCATACGAATATACCTGAATCTAGGTGCCATCTTTTTAAGCAACAAGGCGTAGAGGGAGCTTCAGTGAGCAGAAGCTGAGGGTTGACTATGTTGACTGGTGGTTGAATGGTGTTTCTTTAGTGCTTTGAATGAATAGAATTGAGGGAGAGAAAACCAAACCTGCGGGAAAGCAGGGAAGTAGGGAGGGTGGTCTGGCGGATGCCTGAGGCACGCATACGTAAGAGAACTTTGCGCCGACGCTGCCCCCCAAACACACGACTCATAATAATCACTTGTTACGCGCCATATCGCTGAATTTCATCCAGTTACATCCTGTATTCTTAATCCATTTTTCCATACTTGAAACATTACCCCTCTTTTTCAGTTTATCGTATGATCGGGTTAGGATTATTAAGCACCTTCGGTTGGTGTTGAACCAACATCTCTGTTGGTGATGTAGTTAGGCTAACCAATCAAAATGATAAAGTAAGTGGAGTATGCAGGCAGCAATGCCAGGGATTTTTGGTTTGAAGCTAAGCTTGGTTAGCATTCTTTCTATTTCCAGCCATCGCATGATCGGCTTATACTGCGAAGCGCTTTCACTTTGATACAACCAACAACTCTGTTGGTGATATGGTTAGACTGGCCAATCAAAATGATAAAGTAATTGGAGCACGTAGGCAACAATGCCAGGGTAAAGGGTCCCTTTGTTTTGAAGCTAAGCTTGGTTAGCATTCTTTCTATTTCTAGCCATCGCATGATCGGCTTACACTGCAAAAGCGCTTTCGTATACAACCAACAGCTCAGTTGGTGATATGGTCACGCCAGCCAGCCAATTAAGATCATATGCTAACCTCAACTCTTAGGTAACAAGACCAACGTAAACAATCTCCGTGATGAGAAAGTGTAGTCAGCATCTTCACAACAGGAATCTTTAAAGTCAAGATGAACCCCATCGTTAAAAAGCCAGAACGCTCGCTACCAAGCAATCACAACCCCCTCACCAATCAAGAGTTCCCCTTCTCTTTCTTCCTTCCTTCAGTCAGACAGACTTAGGTCACAAAGCTTTTCTTAAATAAGCCCCGGCTTCCACCCTATCCTCAATCTTTCAACTTCCATCCTTTATTCGTCATCCATCTTACAAGTGAGTTCACTACTATTATCCATTCTAGTTGGGGCTAATGAGGCCATCTAGCATGGCGGACAACATCAGGCTTCCTAATGACGAGGAGGAGGCTCGTATGGTTGCGGCGGCTGAAGCTTCCAAAAAGCGCCGCGAGGAAGAGGCTAAGCGTCAGAAGGATAGGCAGGCCATGGATATGGCTATCAAGGCTGCGGAGAACTCCAAGAAGCGGCGGGAGAAGAGGAGCTAGGCGTAGTATAGCAGTTAGGTTGCCTGAGTTTTGTTGGTCCTCTAACGAGTTCTCTTGTGATCCGCAAGAGAGTCTAAAAGAGGCTGGTAAAAGCTTCGTTCGGCTAGGGTTGGGTCTTCTAATCCGTCGGTTTACCAGTAATTCCTTTTGCAAGGCACTGATGGAGGTCCTAGGCTATAGTTAGGCTAGCAGTCAATTCATGGTATCGCATCAAGTACAGGGTTGGGAACCATATTCTCCTCCACCTGCTTGAGCTGCTCTATTATCGCTCTGACTGGATCCTCCACACTGTTATGCTTGGCTCGTGTACGGGCTAGGCTCGATGGAATTCTTGCTCTTTCCGGCCGCGACGACCTTGAGACAGTCTTGGTGATGGACGGGGACAAGACTCTAGCGGCAGAGGATACTGGTGCTCTATTCTGGCAAACACTTGCTCAGAATCGACTATGCTTGGCTAAATCATCTCCACTGCAAGAGCTCTTCAGCAGTTCCCTGGGCTATTCAGATACTGCATTCCATCAAGCAACCTTGCTGTACGAAGCGGCAACCGACGACGAAGAGGCAACCGACGACGAACAATTCGAGATCATGTGCGACGCTGTGGCCTCGTCAGTAATAATGCGCCCGGATATCATCTCCCTGTTGCGACTTGCCGCAGACCAGAGGCATGTTGGTGCCCTGGTTGTTACATGTGGTCTTGGTTGCGTCTGGGAAAAGGTTTTGGAGAGACATGGATTGTCAAAGACAGTCGACGTGATCGGCGGAGGCAGAATCTCAAATGGATTCGTGGTCACTGCAGCCGCCAAGGCTGCCATCGTCTCCCAACTCCGGAACGCCGCCCGTCTTTACGTCTGGGCGTTCGGGGATAGTCCCTTGGATCTACCGATGCTTAAGGAGGCTGACCAAGCCATCGTGGTTGTCGGCGACAAGCAAACCAGGAGCTCGAGCATGGATGAAGCCTTATCTAAGGCTATCCACGATGAAGACTTCCAAGCGCGACAAGTTCTACTCCCGAGCCAGTCACCTCTGCGTCTGGATGAGGACAAGCTGCCTTTGGTTCGCCTCGATGATGAGCAATTCGTCGGGTCGATCATGCGCCACCGCCGCTCCGTCGAGATACTGCATGCCACGGAGAAAGATGCGGCAAAACTACTGACTTCCCCAACACGCGACGCCTCGGTGGCCGGTCCTGCTTTGAGGGAAGCTCATGGCCTTGTTGGGCGGTATTTAGCCACCGAATTTGTTTCCCTGCTGATTGGGCTCGAGGAGTATACCATCCCACACGTGCAGGGTCATCACACGATCGGCCATCGGCTGCGCAACGAACATCGAACCTCTATCGTGGCGTTGATGCGTGGCGGAGAAGACATGGCTTTTGGAGTCAATGCAACATTCCCGCGTGCAATGTTCATCCATGCCACATCTGCGGCGGATATAAAAAGGCATCACCTAGATCACCAGTGCACGGTGATCCTGGTAGACTCGGTGGTCAACAATGGGAAGACACTGATGCAATTCATCGAGCACGTCCGTGACTTACACGCCAGTATCCGCATTGTCGTCGTGGCTGGCGTTGTCCAAGCGGAGGTGGTTGTGGAGATGCATGCGCTCGCCAAGCTCATGGGACGTCATGGTGCCAGTATCGTCGCGCTCCGATTGTCCGAGAATAAATTTACGGGGACGAAAACTACTGACACTGGCAATCGACTGTTCAACACCACGCACTTGGCTTGACCATGGAGCTGATGCATTAAGGGGCCTGGAGGCATCGTCAAGTGTGCTGTACACTTCATTTAACATGCTTTTCACGATAGTCCGCGTTTACCAGCATAATTTACTTGGTTGCTCATGTTTACTTGGCCCTTACGCGCCTTTAGTGATCGCGTGTCTGCTCGTGTCAAGTAATCCAGATTCGTAAATGGTACATCGCTGGCGATACACCTCGTGTCTCCGGAGTCTCCTTCAATTATCGGTATTACAGATGCAGCGGCTCTCCTTAGTCGCATGATCATCTGCACGCCTGAATTTTTTAAAGTCCTCCTTAGAGAATCGACTCGGCGACAGCGACGCTCGGGGCTGCTCAAGTTACACACTGATCACACTGACCACTGAAATCCCTTACGCACTGCTGAGATCCCCTTACAGGCATTGTAACCTGCTGGTCAGAGTGTGACTAGTCGGAATAAGACCAGTCAAACTAGAATTGCCTACCGGTCGAGTGTATGACTGGTAGGACTGGGGACTAGTCAGGGTAGAATTGCCTACCGGTCAGGTATATGACTAGTCGGGGTGGGACTGGTCGTGGCGGAATTGCCTACCAGTCAGCAGTGTGCGACTAGTCGATGGAGAATTAGCCTACCGGTCGGGGTGCATGACCGGTCGGAGTAGGACCGGTCGGGGTGGGACTGGTCGGGGTGGGACTGGTTGGGAGGGAACCGCCTACCGGTATGGTGTATGACTGGTCAGAGTAAGACTAGTCGAAGTAGAATTGCCTACTGGTCGGAGTGTGACTAGTCGGAATAAGACTGGTCAAACGAAAATTACCTACCGGTCGAGTGCATTGACTCTATATTCCTGCGTATATCTGACATTCTTACGTTCTGAAGCTGATATCTATATCTCTGTCATCAGCATACCTGGCATCCTCAATCTGATGTCCATATTCATGAGGTCCGTATGCCTGGCATCATTACGCCCTAAGTCTGATGCCTATATTCCCGACGTCCGTATGTCTGATGTCCGCATACGTGACATCCTATACGCCGTATGCCTGACGTCAGTATTATCCCTGATATCCTTGACTGGTACACCTGACGTCAGTACTCCTGACGTCCGTATGCCTAACGTCCGTACAGCCTAGGTTCAGGATTTCTCCACTACTTGCGCTCGCGGCTGAGGGAACTGTGATGTACCCCTCTGACCAACCCCTTTGTGATTTAGACTCGGACAGGCAGCACGGGCAAGGCAAGGAAGGTAGATGAGTCAAGATCAAGCGTGCTTTTGTTCTTAAAAATGTTTATTTCTATTTGTTATTTGACGCACAGCCTTCTTCTTGGCCAAGCTCTGTTGTCATGTTGTCTTCAAACCCCGCAGCCTGGGCCTTACCTGGACTAGTTCGCCGCCGCCGCTCCTTTCCTCCCATCGAGTCTTGACTTCTACTACGCGCAACATCTGCAGCTGTTACCTGCACCGGCAATGGAAAGCTTTCGTTCTATCGTTCTCTATCAGTGACAGTCTTGCTACGTCTTGATGGGGTCCCTGACTTTCTCCTCCTCCGAGAGCGGGAGGGCTCTGTCAGTAGACTTGAACTCGTATTTTTCGCCCTTGCGACGAATGCAGATATAGACCTCAGCATTATATCCCTGGTGAACTTCGAATCCGTTCTTCTTAAAAGTATGCCATCTTTTCATGAAGTTTTCATTACTTCGGTCTCTCTTATTTACCTTGGCGTCAACAGCAATCGTCAAATCATGCAGGGTAGCGCTGTGATCGATAGCCATCATTGGAGTATGGAGTTGAAGAGGCTGGGGCTGACAATCCTGATGGTCGCAGGTGTAAATACCTAGCCAGCTTGCGTTGGGTGCCAGAAATGGCACCAGCAGCATTGTTGGTTGTTTCAAAGAGACCGTTTCATGGGTCGCGCTTTGTGGTCCTAGAACCAGGTAGCTGTTTTCGGCTTCCTGGTGCCTTGAATTGGGCACAATTGCTATTTAAAGGTAGCCCGACTTAACATCCCTGGAGGTTCTCTGGGGTGGGGCAGGCACATGTCATCACGAATGTCTGCCTGAAGACTCAGGCAGCAAGCGACGACGTCCCAGCTTCCACCTCGACTGAAAGTGGGCTTTTATGCATGATAGAAATGATGCAGAAACCCCCTTCAAGATTATTTCCCAAACTACTTAAGCGATGCCTAGACCAAGCGAAACCTCAGCTTGCCAAACATGCGTACGCGGGGAATGGGTCGAATAAGCAAGTCTCAACTACTTAATCTCAATCCTCTCCACTTGCCAAGTCCGAGGCAGGCTGCTCATTGTCATGATTCCTTCCAAGTACGCATGACTCATGAGCCGATAGTAACCATTCTGCCTCTTCAGTAAGTAAGGGACGTATGCTCCTCCGAGTATAGCCACAACTTGGCCACGTTCCACAGTTTCAGCAGGAGCACGACCAAAGAAGCCCTTGCTCGTCACGAAAAAGCTGTCCTGTATTCCCTCGAAAGCGTCATTCCTCTGAAAGTGTTTTGAAAAGATATCTTTGAAGAGTTTGGTGTCCCTCCCCTGAATAATTAGCAGAACGGCTGCCACAATCCAGGAGTTGAAAGAGTGAGGCAGCCCGCCTCCAATACTCCATCGCTTCTCTTCCAGCGTGGGCAGCATATACAGCATAGCGAGAAAGAGACGATATCCCGGCAACTTCGGTGCCTTGATACGCTTCTTGAATATTGCCGTAAGAGTTGACCACATTGCTTCAATGTTCAACAGGCTGTTGGGGAGAGGACATTGATTGTCCCCTTTCACATTACGGATTGCTTCCGCAACGAGGGGCGGGATATCGTCAAACTCCCGTAAAAGTTGGCTTGCTTCGGCCGGGTTGCCTCGCGAAAGAGTAGTCGTCACGGAATTATCCATTAGTCCGGCAGTGTATGCTCCGAAAAGACTTTTGCCATGTTCTTTCAGCCACTGTTCAAGCCTCTTAACAAGTTCAAATTCCCCACGATCATGGTTGAGGGAGAAGGTTGCGTCCACAATGTCCACCAAATGACCGTCAACAAACAAGCTGCGATCGTGGATAACAGGATTTCCGCGCAGGCATCGACTAAATTCAGAACTGGCAAACTCAATAGCCTCTTCGCAAGGCTGCATCGTCCATTCGGGTACCCAAGAGGGGAGAGAGGTCATTGATCTCCGACTCATCAGAGTCTTGCATGACCACAGGTAGAGGTCTTTCCGTAGTCGAACGATGTGACAACTCGCTTCGTAGAAAACATCCTCAGTTGGCTTGTTATAGTCCGGCACAATATCTGCACACAGTGACTGGGGTTTGACCAGTCCAAGAGCAGCATAGACTCTGTCACGTGGATCGGTTTGGTTTGAATAACTGAAACTGGTCAAAACAATGCCTAAGTCAAGACACTTTGAGTTCGGCTCGTCCCTGTTTCGGTATCGTAATCGAGCATCCCGAACGCATGGAATGAGAGACGCTAGATCGTCTGTACCGGGGTTTCTGAAGGGTTGAAACTCCAACTTCGCCCTACCCTCGTAGGCCATCCGGAAAATATCCCAAGGCAGCTTGAATGAGCCACACACAATGTAAACCATCTCGGCAACAGCAACTTCCTGAATGATCCAAGACCGCTGAAAGTAAGAGTCGAAAAATAGTCGGTCGATAGCATCCCAAGCCATTTGATCATGAAATCTGAAAATAGTGTCGTCATCAAGCTCACGATGTCGTCCGAGGGCCTGCCAGAGGACGGAATCTCTATCATGAGAGAAGAACATATAGTCCTTCTGACTTTCGATAATGGACCCTTGTTTCGGGCGCTGAGTAATGTTTGTCGCCAGCATATCTTCTATCTTCTCTGTATCTGGTTTTACGGTAGGATGGCGTTCGATCCCAACCAAGCTGAGGTATGGGAAAATCTGAAATGCTTCTTTAACCCCAGGGAAATCGGGTCCGAGCCAGGTGAGAACAGAGTTGGCGGAGGCGTAAATCTCGCGCATGAGGGGAATTTGCTTCGATTTCTCCTCCGGATTGTCTTGATCTATACAGACTGCATCCACCCAGAGAACTCTAGGGTTAGAGGGAAGCCGTAAGGCGCGTAGTGCCGATGCTAGATTTTGTGTGACAGGAAGAGAGATACCGTTGCAGGTTATACTGGTGCGGCCTTTGGCTTGTTTCCACTCGTAAGAGAGAGCCTCAAATTTAAGTGACATCCTAAGCTTCACGCGCCGCAAACGACATCTAATCGGATCACCAGCTTGACCGGCATGCAAAGTCATGAGCCGAATCTGGCGATCGTTGAGAAGCTTAGCGTACATGACGCATGCTATTCAAGTATCACGATATTGACAGCAGGGGGAGGTAGAAGCTCAAGTTGAAAACACACGGCGAGATGGGTGCGTCTGTAGAAATATCGGGATGGATTGCAACTGTCTGCTTTTGCTGCAGCCTGACAGCCCAGTCACGGCAACATCGAGAGGGGTTTGAGCCTAACAGTCCGCCTTGGCTGCAGGCTGGGAACCTGCCTGCTTTGATTGGCCCTTCAACACGTCATTTTTTTGACGGTAGAATTCGGCTGTTGCTATGACTTGGTAACTCAACTTCAAGGTCAGACAGGTAATACCGACCACCGCGGTAGGAATGGGCCGCGTTTCGCGTTTTGTCGCACATTAGGTTCCTATACTAGTAAATTAAATATTATTAGGAGCTATTATAGGTATAGTAAGGTTATAGTGTACCTTAACGCTATTTGCTTATTGGATATCCGCAGTAATATCCTCAAGCGAGCCCCCCATGCAGCTAGTTAAGACCCCTTTAGCAACTACTACGAACTGCCTTGGGACCCGATACGCACCTAAACTGAAGACGGTAGGGATCCAAGCATCATCCTTCGGGAGATCCGTAATAGACCTACGGAAGAGGATCGCAATGTCCCCGCTAGGGAGGCAGCGCGAGGCCACTGCGGGCGAGGGGAAGCCCCTTAGGAGGGCACGATTAGTAGCCAATACTATATCAGAAGGCGCGCGGTTTCTAATATCAGGGGCCATACTTAGTGATCTAATGATAATCTCCCTGCTGAGGCAAGGGGGGATTGGCTTCGAACATAATACTGTAAGGGGCTAGGGCGCCCCCTTATCGCGAGCGACTTAGGCCCACGTTAGGGTCTTGTCGGGTGGGCTCTTTAGGGCAGTCGATACTGCTCTTTCGACGGTAATTGTGATTGTTTCTATGAGGAGCGGCGAGATCGGGATCTCGCCGTTTGCGCTTCGGGCACGGCTCGCGGCAGCGTCGGCCAGGACTGCTACTACTCCCCAAACTAAGGGGAAAGCAGCTTCTAGGATAATTGCTTTAAGTTTGAGTTTAGTCTCGATAATAAGGTCTTCGAATCGATCGCGGGTCGTTTCCGTACTAGGCTCAGCCTACTGCGGTAGGTATGGGTTTCGCGGTGAAAAATTTTCCTCGAGGGGAGGAGGGGGACAGTCTGCAACCTCAATTCCCTCCATTCCGCCCAGCGCGCCCGTCGCACGCGACGCAGCGACGATGCAAGAGCGGAGAGGGGGTAAAGAGGGCCCGCAGAGAAAGTTGTTTGTATTAGAATTAATTTTAGGTGCGCGGCCAAGGCGTAGTAGGGGTAACTGTAGAATGTCCGCAGTGTGTTACTTATTATTATTTATTTAAAAGTTATAAAAAAAAGTAATAATAAATTAGCTAGAATTAGTAAGATTAATTAATAGTATAATAAAAATAAATAAATAATATAAAGAAATATATATTAAAAAAGTAAATAAAAGAAATACTTAATTACTATAAAAATTAAACCCTAATAAGTTATAAAATAAAGTCTAGATAAGATATAGTACTATATAATAGGCACTGCTTTAAGGTTGTGAAGGTATTATCCATCTCTTTACTTAGGCCACTGGTAGATTGTTTGAAAAATGACGTAGATAGTCTGGAAGAATTCCTCCTTGTGTTCCTACCAGTGCGTGACTCAGAGGGCAAGTGCAGTTATTCTTTACCATTGTTCTGCAACCACATTTTCCCCAATGCAACTTACTCACATCGCATCACACTTCAACCCACACCTGGTCTTCCATCACAAAATGAATCGACGCAACAGACCTCGTGTGTCTGGCATGCAGAAACCCGCCCGTGATATCCGAGCCACGTTTGTTCATCTATCGGAGGATGGAGTATCTCATTACTTGCAGCGCAACGGGCCGGCGTGCCCTGCTGATTCGGGCGCCACGCATTCCGGCATCGCCTGCTTGACGATGGTGATCCGGGTCATTTTGTCTTATGTCGGCAAGGAACACTGGGATCGGGAGAGCGACACAGTCAAACAGGAGGAGGCGGCGAACCCATTTCTGCGGTTTGCCTGGTTGGCGTTTCGCTCACCCATCTTCGAAGATCAAGAGACCGCACTCAAGGAACTCATCGCAGGTTTCTGGGGCCCTTCGATGAACCAGCTCATTGAAGCTGATCGGGCCCAAGAGCTAACGTTCGACTTCCTTGTCAATTCCGACCAAATGCGGAGGACGGTCTGGTCGTGGTTAGAGTTGCAGTCGTTTGCTCCATTTCTTTGGGCTCCCGCCAACGTCAATCAGCTTTTGGAATACGATCCCGCGTCAGCCCCGGAGGCTCTCACGCGCTTTCTTCAGCCGTTTTATCCTACGCAGTTGCCTAGCACAATGAAGTGCATGCTGTACCCGACCACAGACCTTTCGGAGGAGGTGAACAAGTTCTTTAGGGCAGTCGCTTTACCTCTCTAGGACATAACTCTCATCCGACGCCCAATACTGCCGCAGTTATTGTTCGTAACATGCCAGATTGGCGGTCCGGCTCCTGACGGCTGTCAATTGACTATCGATACAGTCCGAACACTGACGGTCGACCAGCGGGATTTTGTGGAGGAGTCCAAAGGCTATATCTACAAGAGGATAGGCTATAAGGCGCGTTACGTTCTGGCTGCCCCGGTCAAATGCCGCTATAAGCTGGACCAGGATAACTGCATCAGAATCTATAACATAATGGGGCAATACATCCACATAAGAAGTAAGGCAGATACTATGTCTAGCTACTGCAGGGATGACTGGAGAATTGGCGACATCCCCCCTGGAGGGACCATTTTCCTGTTATATGTTAAGACTTTGGGTTGTCCGGATCTACAAGGGAAAAGATATCCGGAGATCGCTGACCGGGATACAGAGGGTGCAAGCTTACTCAACAGTGAGGCACAGGAGAGAATCCATCGGACGATGGAATTTGGTTGGGCAGAGGGTGACTTGGAGTGTGACGAGTCGATCGTGGAGGAGTGAAGGAAGCTGCTACAGAGCAGACAGTTTGCTGGTAGAACGCTAGTCACGGGTGATCGGATTTCAAGACAGGTCCCAATGGACAAATTCAATACTGTTTATAACCACGGGTGAAGTTGGATGTGTAGAAAGGGCCGAGTACCCTAGTAGTTGGGAACGAGGACTAGCAGCTTGGACACTAACTCTCAAGTTATTCCTAGTAATAGGTTGAATAAAGCCGCCCTTGCCTTCGCTGACGGAGAGAATGTCATTTCCTGCTCTCCGGGAGGAACCTCAACACGAACGTAGGGATCAGCGGCTGCGTTCTCCGAGTCCACGCGATCGAGGCTGATCCATCGCATCCGACGGTCTGGGAACCTCACCAACAACGCAGTTTGTAGCTCCACCATCAGAACAATGTAAGCTTCCTGTCCCCGGATGGCGCCCGAGAACTCGTCTTGTTGACAGAAGGTTTCCACGGTATTGCTGTCCACGCTCGCAAGGAGATCGGCTTCGCGACCCACAAGGCGGGATCTCATCGCCTCGAAGAGGATCTCGTCGCATGTTCCCGTAATCGTAGGCCACCGTTGGACCATGATCGACATGAGCTGGCATAGTGGCAATCCAACCATGATGTTGGCAGCGACACGACCATCGGTAACCGCACTGACAGCTGCCCGTACCAACAACTGACAGAGTCCTCGATGTATTCGATCGCAGGACGTAACGCTTCGGATGGTGGCTTGTATCAACCCACTGGCCTCCATTCCAGAGCCCAGTGTACCTGTAGAGAGTCGGCCGTAGAGCTCCAAGCAAGCTCTGTGCGCATTCGTCTGTGAGCATTGCTCGATCGTCCCTGAACCCCAGGCCTCGCAGAGTGACCACGTATTGAGAGTCTCGCCAAGGGAGCCGACGTCCATAACGGGACTTGCGTCGTCAAGCGTTCCGATTAATTTTAGCCACCCTGAAGACGATCCTTCGACCCCGGTCAGGCCGTTGAATAGTGCCATCAGAGATAGCTCCCGGTTCTGAGCCTTCTTCCTGGCTGTGGCGTCTTGCTGGGCGAGCTCCCGCTGAGCCACCGTGGAGGCTGTCTGCTGCGTCCTCAATTCATTCTTGATGGCGCCAATCAAGCTCAACTGCTCTCGGCTTTCCCGCGTGGCTTTCTGGAGCGCAGCAGCCTGCTCTCGGGTTTCCTGTGTGACTTTCTGGAGCGCAGTCGCTAGGTCGTTGGACTTGACAGTGACGTTGTGTAGCTTTCGTCGCTGCAACTGGCCCTCCAGACGCGCCGCCTGTTCCTTGCCCTTCAACGAGGAGTTCTCATGCTCCAATGTCTTGCACCTGGAATTGATAGCCTCATGTCTTGTTGCATGACTCTGCTTCTGGCTCGTCATCCGACCTTCTAATTCCAAAATGCGTTTGTCCTTGTCGGTAATGAGAGATTTCGCGGTCTTTAATTTTGCCGACATGTCCGCGAGCAGCTCCCTGGATTCTTCGGCATCATGCTGTAGGTGTTTTATCAACTCTTTCATGTCTCGAGTTTCCTCTAGGGCCTTGTCCAGCTCGACGTTGAGCTCGGCGTTGCTCTTCGCTTGCAACTCCTGCCCCTCGTCTAGATCCTCCTCGAGCGATTTCACGCGTGCCTTGAGGTCAGGAACCTGGTCTGCAAGTTCCTGTACCTTGACAAGATTCTGCTCCATGGCTACTCTCTCATCGCAGGCTCTCTGGTACGATTCCTTGTAAATTTCCTTTCTCTTGCTCATCTTGTCTCTAGCCAGTTCAGCCTGAAACAGGCCGCTCTCCGCCTTCGACAGCGACTTGTTGAGACGAGCCACCTCCGCGAGCCTGTCCTCCGATATCGCCTTCGCCGAGGCAACCTGAATCCCAAGGTCAGATACCTCGTTGCGCAGTCTCTCCAACTCAAACAAGTCCTGAATATCCTCCTGGAATGTCAACTGGGATTGCGACGTGGAAGCGTCCTGACGAAGGACGATCCCGCTTTCCAGCTTCTTCGCAAACTCCTCCCCCCAGTGACTCAACATCTCAATGGGAAGGGATGGATCATCCATTATGAGAGAGAAAGCTCGAATTGCCACGCTGTGCGCGAAGTCTCCTTCGCCCGGTTGTGTGGGCAAAAGCGTGCCTAGCAACTCCGCGGCCCGCGCGTCGAACTTGAGGCATCCTTGCACCGCCTTTCTCGTCTCTCGGAGACGTGCCGCCGACTCCAATTGCTTCTCAAGCAACGGCTCGAGCTTTGGACCCATTACCTCGTCGCACCCAGCCAAATCTGCCACGTCCTCGTTGTGGTGCGCGCGTAGCTGTGTCATGCTAGTTTCCAGGCGTGCACAGCGCTCGAACACCTTCTTGACAGCATCCTTGGTGGAAACCAAGGACACCGTCGCGAATGTTGGTGGGAGTGCCATGATGCGTATACGTCTTTGTGGAACGGGTGGTTGGCTTGTGAAAGAAGAAGAGTTGAAATCTGGTGCCTATAAATTTGCACCTCTTGGGATACCATGTTGTCATTGGTTCTACAGCTCGCTGTCCCGTGACATGGAAACAGAGACATACCGCCGACAAGGAGGATGGCTTGAGCCAGCTACATAACTTTCCTCTTAGGTTGAACTGCTCTGCCTTGATACCTCATTTTTGTCTGAGTCTTTACTCAGTCCTCAGTCAATCCTCAATCTCTGATCGTTAAGAGGCTGAATTTATCTGTTTCACAGCCCTATGACTCCTCCTCCCCCTGCTGCCGTCTCTCCTCCTCGGCCTTCTCCCTCCAGAACTGGATGCGCCTTCACCTCACCGCTTTCTTGCGGCGATTCTCCTTGTTCCGCCGTTCCTTCTGTGCGGCAATCCGATGATGTGCAAATAGCAAGACTCTTATTAAGTTGTGAAATTTATATCTTCGCGATTTGCGTGTGCGACTATATCGCTCATCGTGTATTCCGACTCGTACTCTCACACAATTAATCTACCAAAGGATATCTCGTCTGGATAGCTCTATAAAAGGAGGCATTGTAGTGAGCCCTTTCCCACCGATGAATCGCTGAGACCGGTATAACCACAAGACCGCTAGGTCCAAATTCCGCCCCATGAGGTGTTTCGTTCCTCAAAATCCCCGTCGCAACGAGGAACATTCCTTCCCACGGCATTTCTGGGCCGTTCGGTATCACTGTTTCCACTAGCCTGTCTCGGTGCGGCTTCTTCACCGATACATTGCTCCCAGCGACAATGTCAACATACGCCTTCCTAACGCCCTGGTCGCAATCTTCCATGTAAAGAAACATTGTTTGATACGCCCACGCCCTTAAAAGGTTATCATGGATGCAATCGATGTCTGGTTGGGAAAGGACAAGTCGCGATGGCGGGCCATGAGCTGGGATGTCAAACACCGAGTCCAGCCGCTGGACCAGTTGCCTAATCATGCGACAGGCGACGACGTCGACTAGAAGTTCCTGAGACAATTCTTTAGACATGATGTCAAACAAGAGCGTTCCTTTATTGACACGTTCATCTGGAAGGGTGGCGTAATTTTGACGATAAATGGCCCCCGTGTGCCATGCTGCCAAGTCAATCCAGATACTGCCCTGCTCAAGGTATCGAGGCGGGAGTCCGCATGTCGGACCCAGCTTTCGCCAGATTTTAACGAAGAGTTCTCCAGGACTCATGCCCTTTCTATCAGCCGCCTGCTCGATGTCGAATTCCGGCATCACAAGCTCGAGTCGAAAATGGGTTATGGCCGCGATGCGGACAGCAGCGACGGTGGCGCGCGAAGTCGGGTCTTCGAAATCGGCAAGGAAAGCGGCCGGTGGGAAGTTGTACTCGAACAGCGGTAGGAGTCTGGCTAGCCGTCTTGCCTCGGCGGTCGACGCCGTGAAGAGGCCACGGCCGACAGGCGACGGAGACCTCTCGATCCATTTGTTCGTTCCCAATCGGATAACCGTCTCACCGACAGCATGAATGTCCAGAATGAAGCAGTTGAGGAGATGGGGAAACCGAATCTCCTTGCAAACTTGAAGGAGTTCGAAGACGAAAGACTCGATCTGGTCGTTCTCGATGCGGCGTGGAGGCGTCTTCGGTCGGGTAGGGCTGAGGGGAGCGTTGGTTAAGATTGAAACATCTTCCTGGTCCGACAAGTGCGCGTGGGCGATGGCGGCTTCCATCTCTGCTTCGGACCGATCGACGAGAGTCTCAACAAGATGGCTCGTCTGTTTATCAAGAAGAATCCTCTCTTGTAGTCCGCACACTACAACCAGCCCGAGGGTCTGAATAGCCACAGGAACCCTCGAAAGATCCGTCACGGCGAAGACGGATGGTCCAATTCCATCGTCCTTGTTTTTGCCCCCACTCTCGGCTGTATGCCTTCGGCATGGCAGCAAGCAGTGTGCAACTTCGTCCCTCTTGACGTGGATGTATCCTTGATTCTTCTCTGGATCCACCAACTGGCTGAGCGAACCAGTCTCACACTGGTCACAAAACACCAACACACTCTTGTCAGAGTCCAGAGCCTCACGGATCCTGGCTTGAGCGACATCGTTGATGAACTCATCTTCCCAACGAGTGACTGTCAGGTTCCGCATCTGTTCGGACGGCATATGGAACAACTGCAATGGCTCCATAGAGGGCGCAATCAGGTGCAAGGCCTCAACTAGTAGCCTCTCAATTCCTTGCCGGGACACGGTCAAAACGTGGGCTTGACCACACAACCTAGCGCCGTCCATGAGGCACGAAATGCCCAATACAAACTCAAGGCCATACTAGATATCAAACTCGCAGACGACCACAACATCTGGGTCGAGGAGACCTCCATTCCCTGCCAGCTTGGCCAACCCATATAGGTCAGCGTGACTGATGATGCAGGCCTTGATACCCACACCAAACTTGTCTTCCACCACAACTTTGTCCAGGCGAAGTGCTTCAACCATGAGCTCCTTCTCGTGATTCGTCGGGACATCATATACGACGCGGTTCTTAGTTCGTAGGCGATCTATGAGCGTGGCAGCTCGCAGCGCAGGGTACCACCCATCACCAGCCTTGATATGACCGAAGCCGATCTTGGAGGCAGCCCAGGCCAAAATCTCCTCCAAAGCGTTTTCTGACATCTCGATCGGATAGAGGGGTATCGTTGCAACAGACTAGGAGACAACTGTAGCTTGTTAATTAAGGCCTAAAGGTACTTGGGACGATGAGGACAAACTCGGCGTAGAGAAATATTGAATGAAATAGTCAGGTATGGACGATTGATGGCGAGTGAATGAGGAGGAAAGGCGACAGTGTGGGGGTGCTGACTAGTGAAGCTAACGCAGGTTGCTCGACTGGACGTTTCCAAGTGTTAGCAGCTGGCAACACTCGAAACTAAAAACAAACAGGCGCACAGGGCACGCACATTCTCTTTGGATAGGTAGGTACGACGTTGGGGTGCTAGACCACGTTGGTTGCATCTTCTGGCAGTAAAACGCACTCCTCCTTGCTGATTTACACGCCGGTGTGATTCTGTTGATGTGCGACGTGGTATCTGGTCGTGGGACCAAGTTGCTTAGAAGTGTTGCATAGAAGTGTTGCATAGAAGTGTTGCAATGGCAAGGACATTCAGTTGGAGCACTTTACGGCTACGTACTACGCAGTTGTATTTCGCTTGGTATTACGTATGTCGTTAAGAAAAACACATGGAACGACAATTACTCACCACCCATGAGCGTAGTCACTCGGCAGTTCACATGTCACATGCACTAAGAAGAATGGATGTCCACCACGAATTGATTGCCAGTTTTCATACATCAGATCTAAATTATTTCCCAATCCCATCCCAGCCTACCGTTGCGATGCCCAGAGCGCTCAACTCAAGTGATGCTCAAAAATGGACGTCGTCCTCGTCGAAATCCTCCATGAGCCCATCTCCCTCGTCCTCCCGCTCCTCGTCCTCCCGCTCTTCGTCCTCATCCCCATCCTCAGCATCATTCCATTTCAGGAGAAACCCGTTTGCGTTTGGAAGCTTGAGCGGGTCTCGGATATACGGGGTTGGGCGGACGTCGGCCACTCCCTCCGACGAATACAGGGCCGCATTGAGTACCGGTTTCTTTTGTCCCGCGAGAGCGGGATAGTTCTCCTTGACGGCCCTCAAGTGACAGGTCTTCGTGTCAAATGGCCCCATTTCGAGGGGATTGTTCGCCATGTAGTCGAACACTGACCATCGGTGATCTCCACTGCTGCACTTCGCGGCAGTATACTCTTGCGACCAAGGGGACCGCTGGGGGATCCCATACCCCGTGGGGGGTTCATCCTCCGCATCCATCAGAACCCGGAGAACTTTGACCCAGTCCCAAAAGCCAGCCAAAGGGGGCCGGTTGGCGCGTCTGGAGACACCCCAATGCAGTGTGTCCCATTCGCTCAGCGAATCTCGGGCGACGCAATCGGAGATCTCATGGTCTCCGCGGTTGCAGAGTGGGCAGCCGTGGACGTACCCGTCCGAAGAGGGATGAGCACAGTCGGCCAAGACGTGGCCAGCCTTCTTGCAGTTACCACAAACAACTGCATTGGACTCAAGGTCGGGCTGTTGCTGCTGCTGCTTCTCCTGCTTCTCCTGCTCCATCTCCACCTCCACCGCCTGAATCGCCATGTCCACCTCCCTATCCACCTCCATCTCCTTTTGCGTGTTGGGCGTCGCAGAGCCCACCACTGGCAGCTGCTGGAGTTGCTGCTGGGGCAGCTGGAGTTGCTGCTGGGGCAGCTTCTCTGAGCCGGACTTGGCCTTGTAGTATGCCATCGCCAGCTTCTTCCTCTCACGCTTTTGGCGGTTGTCGGCCGCCCTCTCCTCTTTGGTCATGTCCTTGCGTGACTTCCGCTGACCAGGGTGGATGGGCCTGGCAACGGCCGTCTGAGGCTGAGGCTGGACCTCAGTGACGCGACCAGCGATGCGAGGGCCTCCACCAAAGACCTGACCTCGACCACGACCTTGGCTGGACCCACGGCCACGGCCATATCCACGGCCATACCCTCCTCCACGCCCGTTGCTTCCACCGTGTGTCTGAGCAGCGAAGCCCGA
The DNA here is from genome assembly GCA_037954305.1 of Neonectria magnoliae. Classification (NCBI taxonomy): domain Eukaryota; kingdom Fungi; phylum Ascomycota; class Sordariomycetes; order Hypocreales; family Nectriaceae; genus Neonectria; species Neonectria magnoliae. Next base: position 203,665 of record JAZAVK010000066.1, on the reverse strand, counting down.
GACAGGCTGAGCTGACTGCATAGACGAAGAGCCTACGCTCTGAGCGGCCAAACTGGGCGCGTTCTGGGGTTCCGTATAGCCCACCTCTAACATATCCCGAGGAGCGCGGGGTGGAGCAAACGCAGGCGCAGCTGGTGTAGGCTCAGGGCCATCCTCGAGCATATACGTAAAACGTGTATACTCGGTGAAGTCGCGAGTGGCAACATCTTGCTTCGGTTCTGGGCCATAGTCACCAGAAGCATGTCTCCTCCCAAACTCGGACCTGAACGCGTTCAGAGGCGTGCTGGCGTACCCTCGACGGGGGCGGTATGGTGCGACCGTTCTCGCTTGCACTACCATCTGCACCTCAGTGCAAGGCTGAATGTTGGCATCTTCGATGTAATGATCGAGTGCCTCATGGAGGGTGTCCCCCACAGCCGTCATCACGTATCGCTCTGGCCTCACTGGACGGGCCACTGTACCGCCCTGGCCTCTCGTCACCATATCCTGGCGCTGGGACCCGCCACCTTAGGCAGGACCCTGTTGCCCACCGAAACCTAACTGGTTCTGTCCGTTCATTGTGAAGAGAGAGAGAGAGAGAAAGAGAGAGAAGTAGTGTGTGTGTGTGTGTGTGCCAGTAGATGCAGCACCCTCAACTCGCGCCCTCAGCTGGCCCCTGGGGCTAGACGGAATAGAGGCACCTAGCATAGAACGCGATTCGTACAGTAGTTACCGCTCTCGGGATTTCTAAATCTGGTGTTCCAGCTCTCCAGTGGGCAGCTCGCATCGCAGCCTCCAGACACGCAAGAGGAGGTTAAGAAATGCCCTCCATCTGCGATCCATTCGCTCTCAGGTAGTAACCGCCCCATCGCCTGATGTAAACCAGATCGCACCTTGCTGCATGTAACCCCAGCTCGTCTACAATACAACACAACACCCCTCCCTTATTCAATAATTCGTTCCCCTTCTTGTCTTAACGCAGCTGGAGGAGCTCATGCTACAGATCGGCAATGCATGCCCGCCCAGAGTTCGGGATTGTGTTCCTGGGACCTGGCCGAGGCTCGAACGCATACAACGTGGGCTCGGGCACATGCTCGTTCTTGGTCGACCTTGTGATTCCGAGCGCCGTGTCGGCGAAAATGGAGATGGCTGGGTGGTTTGGTTTGACCATGTGAGGCGCGCCAAGGTCCGACTTCCGCCGTGGCTTGCAAGCTTTCCTTTGCCAACCTTTCGAATCTGAGCATGTAGACTGTGTGCTGCTTCCTTCATGCTTTCCTCGTTCTTGTGAGGGCTTTTGAATGGGATTCACCATGCTCTGACGCTGTTGCTGCGAATTTGCGGTACAGTCTTGGGCTACTGACTGCATCTTGGAACAAGATACCCTAGTGGTATTGGGAGACAACCCAACTCACCTGGCTAGCTCCCAACGGCGACAACGTTTACTGCGAACCGTCATCATACTGTTAACTCTTGTGCCATCGATAGTCGAGGGACACTGAATAACAACACTTAGACTGAAGCATCCCGACTTACATCTCAACCTCTGAGCTTACGTGTTTAGGAGCTGCCCATGCCAATGTCAACGACATCAACACCAACGACCTTCCCGACGAATACCCTAATATCGACAATATTATACCTAGCATTACCACATGACCTCGAGCGAAATATTTACAATAGAAAAAGGGCGGTCATAAAGGCAATTGCCGGAGTAAGACATTATGTGCGGAGAACTGGGCTGAGGAGGACGCCTTCGATCAGGACATGTTCCGCACAGAACCGCTTGCCGACACAATCGGACCCTTTCTGTCGGCTTTTGGCACAGCGTTGAAAGGCATGCCCGCCCTGGAGGAGGCAGAACTCTTCACCGATGTATCCTGTAACCCGTCGCAAGAGAGACTGGCCGAGAACGGAGATGAGGCACCGTATGGTGCCGAATACGGCAGTCGTAGATGGAGGTTGAGGTACGTTCCAGGGAAAGACGGCGTTGAGGAGCTGTTGGAATAGCAGGTTGGGCATGGAGACTGCAGGAGGGAGTGATGAAGTTGTTTGAAGATCTGAGCGAGGATGGGATGTCAAAATGGTGTGGAAGGAATTTGAAATGATGGACCCGTTAGGGGATCGTAGATTATGAAGCTGGTTGGTTGAAGACAGATGGTAGCAGGCAGCCCATACAAGGGACAGCAACGTTTCTCATGTTCTCGTTACTTTTCCTATATACCTATTTTCCTACTTGCACCGAACTCCAACCAAGCTATAAATCGCTTTCAACCGAGCCAAGATCCCTAGCTAGACTAACAACAAGAAGGCGTGTCCGATAAACTAAGCGACTGTTAGTTGCTGTGAGATGTCAACTCCTCCTAATCCCATTTCTCATAGTCCGGAAAGAACTTCTGGTGGATCCGCTCCGCATACTTGACAACCACGGGATACGACCTCACAATCTTGGCAGTCGTTGGTGCTCTGGCATTCACATCGGCATCCACCCAAACGAACAAAACCTCAGAGCAAAACTCACGCTTCACAGACCAGCGACCCCGCGACGAACCCAAACACCGTCGCGTCCGCGTCCGCCTTCGCCGCCGCGACCTCGTCGTCCGTCAGCCGCCCGCGCGCATGACGGCGTAGTTGTCGCACCACTTCTCGCGCGCGGTGCAGAAGTATACCTTGTCTTCTAACAGCGCGCGGATCGCGAGGTCGTGGGCGCGCTGGGCGGGGGATAGGCGGGCGTTGAGGTCTGCGGCTATGCCGTCGTGTAACCAGGCGCTGGATGATGAGGGCCGAGTCGCCCAGTTGTTCCTCTGCGGGCCCGATCTCGACGTACGGGATCTTGCCGCGCGGCGCCGAGGCGGGAGAGCCCGTGCCGACCTTATAGGAGATGCCGGCGAAGCGCAGCCGGGCCTCGAGCTTGGTGACGAAGGGCGACCAGACGAAGGCGCCTGTCTTTCCCGAGCCGCGGTAGACGACGAGGGGGGCTGGATCCGGAGACATCATGATTATAAGCCAAGGCACAGACCCAGCTTTGATAAAGGGGTGAAGCTGTCGTTTTTGTGGCCCATCTCTCGACACAGTCATCGTTCCTGTGACGTTTATAAACCAGGCCCGGACTCTTAGGGTGTCCGGATTCGCATCTCGGGTCGCGAGGTAAAAGGGCCAAGGCGCGAGACAGAAGGAAAAGCAAGAGAAGCTTTCAAAAGCCACGATAGCCTCCTCTTCCCCTTGCACCCCACACCAAGTTCCATTTTAGACGTCTCTCGGGGATGGCTCGGCCTGTTTGGCGCTGGAAACACGGTATCCGGTTGAATGCGGAGGTTCCCCCGGAGCAGACGCGGAACCAACCCGGCCCCACACTTCCGGTCGGCGGGGCGGGGACGAAGAAAATAGACTAAACACTGCATTTGTTGCGTTTCCCATGCGGCCAGCTGATGCTAAAGCTAGAGTACGCGTGTATCCGTTGAGGAAAGTCTATTCGGTAGAGAGCAAGTCTTTCCGCTCTGAGGCGCGCTCTAATGCAGCGCACACGCGCGGAGAGAAGTAACTACGCTACCGGCGCATTTTCACACTCGTTTTATTCCCAGCTGTCCAAAACAGCCTATCACAACGGCCGCCAAGCTCGCGGGACATAGGTAAGTGGCATCTCCGTTCGTCTCTTTCTCGGCCAAACCCACCTTTTCCACGTCCGTGATGTAGCCCCATCACCACCCAATTGTGGCGCCGACGTTCCGCCTTGATTCGCTGTCAGCCCTGTCGTCCGGCGAGAAGCCCGTGGAGACAGGTCCCCGCTGATGACGGAATTCTCGCGAGGACCTTCCTTTGGAGGGGTCAAATCGGTCAGGGCCGTCCAATGGTGGAATGTATATAAACTACCCAGCCTCGACGAAGAAAAAGAATATATTTTGTCTCGTGTCTCGTCGCTTCCTCTCCAGACTCAATTCGCTTCCATTTCCACCCCCATAGAGAACACCCAAAATGTCTGCCAAGGTCTTCAACATCGGCATTGTGGGATACGGGTAAGGCCACTTACAGCTCCTGCCTCACCCCCGCTTCGATATCTGGTGATCGCAATGGCCATGATGAACTGACTGATTGTCTCCCAGCGCTTCCGCCAAGACCTTCCACATCCCCTTCATCTCGCAGACGCCCCAGTTCAAGCTCTACAGCATCGTCCAGCGATCGCCCAAGGACGGCAACTCGGCTCCCAACGACTACCCGGACATCAAGCACTATACCGACTACAAGGCGCTGTTCGCCGATCCCAACGTCGACCTGGTTGTCATCAGCACGCCTCCCAACAACCACTTTGAGCTGACCAAGGCGGCCCTCGAGGCCAAGAAGCACGTCCTAACCGAGAAGCCGTTTGTGCCCACGTCTGCCCAGGCCGACCAGCTCATCGCCATCGCCAAGGAGAACAACCGCCTGATCTGCGTCTACCAGAACCGACGATGGGACTCCGACTTCCTGACCGTCCAGCACCTCGTATCCACCAACGCCCTGGGCCGCATTGTCGAGTTCAACACGCACTTTGAGCGCTACAAGCCCGAGGCCACGAAGAACTGGAAGGTCGACCTGACCATTGCCGACGGCGGCAGCGCGCTGTTCGATCTGGGCACCCACCTCATCGACCAGGCCTACACGCTCTTCGGCATCCCCCTGTCGATCCACGGCCGAACCCTCAACCAGCGCAAGGGCGAGGTCGACTACGAGAACCCCGACGGCGTGACGGCCGAGCTGACGTATCCCCACGGGCTGCTGGTCCACGTGCGCATCAGCGTCCTGAGCGCCGAGGTGGTGCAGCCGCGGTTCTGGGTGCGCGGGACCAAAGGAAGCTTCCAGAAATGGGGCCTCGATCCCCAGGAGGAGCAGCTCCAAGGCGGCATGAAGGCCACGGAGCCCGGCTTCGGAAAGGACGATCCCAAGAACCTGAAGCTGACGCTGGTAGGCGACGACGGAAAGCCCAAGGAGCAGCCCGCGCCCCTGTTCGAGCCCCAGACTTACAAGGCCTTCTACGCCCAGCTTGCCAAGGCCGTGGAGAGCGGAAAGGAGGAGGACGTGCCCGTCAAGGCCAGCCAGGCACGCGATGTGCTGCGCTTGCTGGAGGGTCTCTTGGAGAGTGCCAAGACTGGAAAGGATGTCAGCTTTTCCTAAAGGGAGGGAGCTCCTAAATGGAGGGAGCAGATTGTGAATTTTTAATGAGGAACTTAATGAGATATTGAAAAGTTTATGATCGACCATGGAGGTTTGTGTTTGAGACTCGTGAGGCTCGTTGTGATGTTGACGGAAGAATCAGTCCGGTAGTTGGGTGAAGGAGGCCAAGCGTGGAAAGCACACATCACCCGAGTCAATGTTCTTGCTTGTGAAGTTCATTGGAAAGCGACCCTAACATAAGGTACTAGCAAGAAACTCCACGTCATTCCGCCTCGTGGGGCGCATTCAAATTGCAAGAGAGGCAAGTGCTTCACCGTCTTGGTACTGCACACTTCTCCTCAATAACCTCCTCGATCCCTCCACCAATAACCATTATTGAGTCAACACCACCTGAGAGCCCACCACCTCGACCGCAATCTTCCCAATCCATGTTTCCATCAAACAACAGCCCCAGCAATCAAGACTACTTCACTAGGCCGGATTATTGCAACACACCTCGTCTTCGCGTCTGGACGCCGCTCCTGCGACGGCCGCGAGCGATCCCTCCGCGCCCTCCCGATGTCGACCTGGAGGAGGGATTCCCTTCTTGGCCGGCCACCCGAAAACTGAGGCCCTAGGAATGGACCAAGCAGTTTCTTTTCGGGTCGGCGCTGGATCGGAAGATCAATAACCTCGCCGACTGCAGCTCCATCGGGTACGACATCCGCAAAAAGTCCCTGTTGGCGTACTTTCTGTGGCGTACCGCAGCCTTCTTTCTCTGGTCTTGCTTCATTTCCTTCTTCCATGCGCGGCTAGGGCTCGACTGCGGCTCTGGGCCTCCTGGTCTCGCAGACGTCCCTCCTGGCGTGCTGCCGTCGGATACGAGGGTGTCCAAGTCTCGCTGGCTGGTGTTCGCAGAGGGATTCATCCTCGTGATGGCATGTTTCATTCTTGCCCAAGGCCACTTCATGTAAGCTTTGGTTGTTTCCATCCGAAGACAAGCTAACTCGAGTAGCATGCGGGCGACAAGAGAACGAATGGAGCGTGTTCGTCAGACTGCCATTACCATGACCTACTCCCTCCTCAAGACTACGACTCCAAAACCGATGGGCGATTACGACAGCGACGAGCTACAGCTGGTAATTTAGTACGCCTCTTTCATCCTCCGTGACTCTCCGTTGCTAAAGCGTTGCAGCGAGTGTCTCGCCTTGACTACAGCCTTCCCGGTTGCTCTACTCCAACAAATGAGCAACAAAGGCTGCGAACCCGGCGTCGCGAGGTACTGCCATGACGCAGCAATTGCTTTGAAGTATTGGAGAGAAGAAAATGAGTATCAGCAGAGACTGGGGTTCTTTGCACCGATGAACAGTCCCGAGTTTACGCGGGTCAACTCTTTCTTTGAAATCTTCTCGCTTCGGGTGGAAAAACAGTTTCGCAGTCAGCTGAGGACGAAAGTTCCGTCTCTGGCGCCACAGCACATCATCTACAACATTCGAAACCACTTCGAGAACCTCGTGGATCGCGGGAATCTGGACGATCGGAGGGCTCCCATTGTTCGTATGTACCCGTTGCCCGATCGAAGTATCTTGGCTAAGCAATTCAGGCGAGAACATTGACATGATGGCGCTTACTGGGCGAGAATGTTCAGTGTTTTCCTACGGCGACGTAGCACCTGTTGCCTTCATGTGGATACTCGACTTGTCCACAAGACTCGTCTCGGTTACTCTACCAGCGCAAAATTGCGACTTCATCATCAACAGCACGCGGAATGTTGGGGGTAAGCCGACGTTTCCTACATTGGCGACCCTCATGATTATGGTCGGCGTCTCGGCCACCGGCGCAGGAATTCTATCGCTCTTGGACGAGCTGTGGCAGATGTGGGACCCTTTCGGTCGGGGAATGAACACATTCTCGTGGACGCTGGGAATTGCCAGAGAGATTGACAATATGCTGAACGAATTTTGCGAGGATGATGAGAGCGTTTTGGTTCGAAAACACTCTTTCATTATGAGTGACGTGGGCCTGCCTGAAATCGACGTTTTCGACCAACAAGTTCAGGACAGCGAATTTGTGTCTCCCAGAATCTTCAGGGGCATCGGAGCTCAGAGTGTTTGATGGGTGTTGAACGGTGTAGCACCTTTAGTAGTCACATGGACGGCATTATATATCGCAGCATGGATGTTTGTGTAAGATGGGTAGCTTTATATGCACAAACGACGTCTATGAGGGCGCCCACTATTGCCATATTCACATTTCCTTCTGTCCACCACTTTCTTGATGGCTAAGGTTTTAATACACCTTGTAGCTCCGAATCACTCGCGGCGTGATGGCATAGTCACCCTCGCCGTTGCGGTAGCTGAGCCCCTGGCAGCCGGCGTTGACGTACAGCTCGAAGGTATCGGGATCGATATGCCAAGCGGTGTCTGGGTTGAATTTGACGCGGTTGACGTTAAGGGCGGGCGTGAAGGCGATGTCATTGCAATCGACGTCGGCGGTGCCGTGCATGGCGCTCGAGCGGCCGTCGGACGTCCACATGTCGAGCGTCCAGGCAGAGGTGAAGGGGAGGAGGATGGTGAGGAGAGTAGGCCTCATTTTGGTGTTCCGAGCGGCGATGCGCGATATTGTTGGAAGTTGGGTGCAGATGAGTGGTGTTGAGAGGATTGTGTTCGAGTTGTTGCCGATATCCTCATCCTGTTCCGTCTCTTTATACCCATCCCCTTCCCATGGCCAAACTATCCCCCGATCTTACAGTCCAGACGTCGTCGCAAACAATGCACCTCTCCCCGGCTGGGTGCCACAGAGAGCCCACGCCGTGCGACGTGGTGTGTGCTTCGCCAATGGTCGACGGGCGAGAGGCGAGATGCATGGATCGACTGGGGCGTTTCACGCAAGTTAAGCATGACGGGACCAGTCTGCTGTTGGACGCCTCCTCGGCCATTCGCATCGGGACTTATACTTGCGTTCTCCATTGGCATCCGTGTCCTCTGTCCGTCCTCGGCGCTCAACAGTCACATGCGCGTTCCGACTCGGGGTGTTGAGGCTCTTGTCTTAGATCAGTATTAATATTAGAAATAAAATCTCCGACGTTGGCTTTTCTTTCTGATTGCGCCTTTTCTCCAGGAGATATGGTGGTGGTGTTGCTATTGGTTTCCTCCTCTTGACGTCAGGGGTAGCCCTGAGTGGAGGATTTCGACCCTGGTACGATTTGTATCGAGAACTGTACGGGGTCCGTACTTTTCATATAGAAGGTAACCAGGCCAGCGTACAAAGCTTCAATTCTATGGGTACTGCTTGGTGGAGAATGTCGAGGTGGTTGAGCGCCTTGACAGTCACCCGAAACTCGCCCAGGAGATATCAAGCCTTCCAACGGCGCGATCATCAACGTCGCCCAGATATTTGCGGCAGTGAACTCCTTCCCCGATTCGCATCTTTCCAAGTCGCTTAAATGTCTCGTAGAGGCTTGAGCCGAGTTTCCAGATCGGTGGTGTAGCTTGGCGTTGCTTGACGGCAGGGGGAAACCTGTAGACTAGCCAGGACCGCACTAAGACTCTATGAGTTCGGACCGCTGCTGAGGAAGAAGTCTAGACCGGACAAGAATGAGTCCCACTGAATGTTGATGACTTCATGAGCTCAATTCTCTCCGCAGTGTGGTTCCATGATGATCAAGAGTTCTAGTTAACGTAGATGGTGGCAGCTGGGAGACATTGAGACAGAGGAAGAGAGAAAAGAAAGAAAGCAGCTGGTGTTATAGGAATAGCAACCTATTCAAGTGGACGTCATGTATCTCAAAGGATCGGCTTCGCCTCGGGTCTTCCGCATACCAGTGGCTAATGAAACGAAGTGGGTAGAGATACTGAGCCAGATTTGTTCTTAACGTTGATAGATGGAATATTAAGTCGGCTTCCTGAAAACCCCAAATGATACTCGTTGAGTTGCATCCCCTCGTTGATTGGTCTTAGTGGAATACTTCAAGCTAATTTATCCCTAACTATCGTCCTTGAGCCTAAGATCTGAGCATCTAATAACGTGGGATAGAAAGTTGGTCCCTCCGAGAAATCCCCTTTTCTACAGCGTGCCGCTTTACTTCCTTCGATTCAATCTCAACCGTGCTGTTACCGCCACGATTTATCTTTTTCGATACGGAGAAACGGAGTGAGACCCGAACGCCAAGATGGCCCTAGCCCAATTCATACTCCATTTCCCTCACCTACTCAAATTCACCGACGTCGCCAAGCTTCATTGCTCAGGAACATGTTCGTCATTGGTGGCAGGTCGCTACTAGTTTTTATTGAGCACATGGGTGCGGCTGACTCCAGGTACGGTTATTTAGCTTCAAGCAAGTCAAAAGTCAAGAGTTCAGGTTCGTGTTAGGATTAGCGTGGGTATTTATCTCCCTGTTGTTCACATGTAAGACGTGATCACATTAGCTTTGTGATCATTATATTGTATATTGATGCAGCATCCATCGTGCGCAGTAATCTGAGCCTTCTCAGTTTAATCATCCATCATCTTCATGACAACCTCAAGTCTTACGGTGGGTAAGACGGCTTGACAAGGCATTAACAATATGCACCTAGTGTTTGAGAATGCTCAGCTCTTTCGTAAGGCCAGTCCTGACTCGCTCAACAGGTGCCACGACAGAAACGAAACAGCGGCTATAAAATGACATCCATTATGTCGCATCGCATGGATTTGGTTATGCCTCGTGGGCTAGCTGAACTACCTATCTACTAAGGCATCCAAAATAACCAGTCCCGGATCAATCCAACCTGGGATGTGCATAGTCCAAAAAATGTCGGCACTCCTTGCATACCTTGAAATGCCCGCCGTGTCGGCCGTTTCTCACTTCCCCCAATACAGAGCATAGGTATAGAGTAAATAAAGAACATTAGCCAGAAATAGCCATGTGCCCAAAAAATGAACTCCCCGTGCGTTTTTTTCTCGCTTCCCCTTTCAGATAGATCAACCATGTAAAAAAGCATATTTCCAAAAACTAGATGTGCTGTTTATAGGACCAGCGCAACGCCGACAGCGGCCGCCACTGCCGCCGCAGTGATGCTACTGCCCAGGAGCTTGTGGGCGAAGCTCTCGATGCTGAGGCGCGTGCCGACGAAGTCGGGCCAGTAGGGCTCGGGCTCGCTCTCGTCGAGGGTACCGTTCCAGCAGTAGCTCTCGAAGCAATCCTGGCACTTGGCGGGGACGGAGGTGTTGGTGCGGTCGAAGCTGCGGGAGAGCATGGCGCAGGCGACGCAGACGGGCCAGTCTCTGTCGCGGGTACCGTTGAGCTGGGTGGCGACGGAGTAGCCGTTCTCGACGATGGCGGAGAGCTCGGAGCCGTTGATGGTCATCTGGAAGGTGGAGATGTTGGCAGCGTAGACGTAGGGGTAGTTGGGGATGTAGACGATGAGCGGCGAGGGCTCCGTCGTGTTGGTGGCGTTGCAGCCGAAGAAGGTCGGGCGCGCGTTGAGGCCGAGGTTGCGGAACGTGTTCTTGCCGGGCACAACAGGGAACGAGGTGCCCTCGGAGATGTCCTCGAGCGAGCGCTCGTAGGTGGCGATGGCGGATGCGCCGTCGGGCCAGAACGATTCGGTGTCGGCGGACGAGTCGAACGAGAAGACGACGTCGACCTCGCGCTCGATGCGGATGTGCGGGTAGTAGGGGACGTTCTGAAGATCCTCACCGCCGTCAACAAGGGTCAAGCGGTCGCTGTCGGCGATGTAGTTGTCGTCGTCGTTGTAGCCCTTGAAGGGGTTGGGCGTCCAGTCGGCAATGTCGTTATTGTCGTCGCCGATGCTCTCGAGGACCGTCGTCAGGGCGTCGATGGCGAAGTCGGGAACGTCGTCTGGGACGTAGATGCTGTCGTCCTGGTTGATGTATATGACGATCTGGTTGAACAGACTGCTGGAGGTGCCCATGACGAAGCCAGCGTTGTCGAAGCCGCGGATACAGCTCTTGTCGCTGGGGATCCTGCCATTCTCGAACTCGGAGCCGACGTATTTCAGAGGCACAAAGGCATTGAGAGTGGGGTCGAAGGAGCCGAGCTCCCAGGGGGTGAATTCGAAGACGGTGGAGTTGAGGGCGACGATGGTCTCGTTGGGGTTGCGGCCGTCGGCGATGATGAAGGGCATGGGCGAGTTTCCGGCCTTGAAGTCCTCATCGTCGGCGATGGAGGACCAGGTGAATGCTGGCCCGCCGTCGGTCGCGTTGATGAGCTGGTACGAGAGCATGCGGCCCCAGTAGTCGGTCAGTGATCGCTCGTAGCCGGCGTCCTTCTTGTCGGAGACGGCGTCGAAGATATCGTCGTAGTAGCCCAACAGGCTGTACTGCTCGGGCCCTTCGAAGATGGAATTCTGCAGCTGCCAGATGCCGGGGTAGTTGACGCTGTCCTGGACCGAAGTCCAGTTGTTCATCATCAGACTGCCCACGAGCCAGCCACCGCCGGACAGACCCGACACATAGGTCGCGCTCTGCAACAGGCCGCCCAGGTTCCCGTCCTTCGTGCTGCCGTCCGAGCGATCGTCCCAGGCGGCCAATGCGCCGGCGCCGGACAACATGGCACGATAGCCACCGCCAGACACGGCGATGCCGATGTTGGGCAGGGCTGTGGTGTTCGTCTCGGCATCCTTAAGGTAGGCTTCGCTGTCGAAGTCGGGGATGTTTATCCTCTCGAGGAACTTGCGGATGTAGGGGACGGTCGCGTTTCGGCGCTTGGGCAGCCACTCGAGCTCCTGGTCGGACAGGCCGCTGCTGCCATTGCGGATGGTCGGGCGGGTGCTGGGACACCTGACCTCGGTCGGGACGTAGCCGGCGGGCGCTTGAGGAGTTCCTCGTCGGGACGGTCGCGACGCGGATCGGGCGGCGGCGATGGAGTTGGGGAGAGGCTCGGAGTTGGCGATACGGACGGCGGCGTCACGGGGCTCGTTGCCTGTGGGGGGGGCAACGTTAGAACACTATCGTTTATCTGAATCATGCGCGCGCATACACTCGCGCGCCTCGACTCGACGGCAGACGGACCGCGAATGGCGCACACAATAGGAAAAGCAACGTACCTGCAGGATGAGGGTTGGCCGCAGCGGGAGACAGAGCCGCCGCCGCAGCCAGGAAGAAGGTCAGGCCGCTCGAGAGCGAAGCCATGGCTTAAGTGTACGGAGAGAAGAGAGAAGAGAAAAGGGAGAAGATGTAAACCCTAGCTGTGAATGGAATGGGGGCGTGAAGCATCGAATGGTGGGTGGGGGATATAATATAGCACAGAAGCAGGAAGATCCAAGAAATGTCCACGTTTGTGCCTGTGGCTTTGGTATGAAGCAATAGATATCAGCAACGGGTGGTTCTACTCGGAGGCTTCGGGAGGGTGGGTGGCTGAGTATGAAACCCGAGAATAGATGGGTATGTAGACTATGTGGTGGGACGAACAAGAGCCAAGAGAATCTAGTAAAGAAGAAGAAAAAAGCCACAAGAAAAAAGAGATACAATTGCCCAGGAATCAGGACCAAGCCAAGTAGATATGACCCCGAGGAACCCGAGAGGGAGGAAGAGAAGAAAAAAAAGGCGAGCGAGTGAATGAGTGTGTGGTGGGAGAGTTAAATTATGATGCGAGCTTTCTTCATCCCGTCACTTGGCGGTCGGTTTTTCTGGGGCGGGCACTTCACTGCGTCAGCCAGCCAGCAACAGCAACGTGAGCACCGAGCACCGCCAAGTCCCGTATCAGCCCAGTACGTAGCAGCAGTAACCACAACCCTCCCCGTCCCATCATACGCGTACTGCCGCCGCATCACTCGTCCGGGCGGAGATGTGGGCGGATAATCAAGTCACTTAACCGCCTGTCCACATATACAAAGTATGAAGTAATATGCCCTTGTCTTTCTTTCACTGACAAAAGATCCTCCCACCGCATCCGAGGACAGCCAAAACATCCATCCAACATAGCCAGTGGCGGGGGACGATCGCCATCGCCCTTCAACCGCTTACTGGTGCTTAGAATGACAAGACGGCGGTCGGCGTTCATTAGGCCTTATTCGGGGCTCAGAGCCTCAGCCAGCCAGTAAAACGCTCCGAAATGGCCCCCTTGTCGGCCCCCTATGTAATCCTCCGTAGCTGGGCCCTGGAACCCGCTCCCCAGTCCCTTTGAGGAATGACCTCACTCTCAGTTCCCTCTCACCTTGATTGCCTCTCTCATCCCCGTTGAGAACTAAACGTCACGCATGGCGTCGGCACATGGGCTACCTCCCAGTAAACTCTCATTTGTTTCTTATTTGCTCTACTAACCCAGCAAAGACAACAACGACCCAGAGCCAAGGCATTGCCAACTCACTCGAAACAAGAAATAGAAAAGCAAACGTAACCCGATACGAAGCCAAGCCCCTCGTGTCGTGGAAACCCGCCGTTGTTTGTCTTGTTCGACCGCCAGCAGCCCGTCCACGGCACGCCCGCTCCATCCTTGGCCCCCTTGGCCCCTGGGCAAAGTGGACGAGCGTCAGAGCGCCAAGACGGCAAGACGGCCTGGTTTCTTTTACCGGTGCAACGGCCGTCGTTTCGCAGCGATTCCTCTCTTTTATCGACTTACAGAGTGTTGTTATCCTATCAGCTTGGGTTTAGCAAGACTCTCTGTACTATGTGCAAGTATTATGATGCCCCATTTACTCCTGGATGCACGTCTTCTAGTGAACGTGCCCAGCACCGAAATCATACCTTTAATTAGCACGGAGGGCGCCCATAGCGATGATCAAACTCGTCCCTGGTCCCTGGGCTTGGCAAGGGCCATAAATCCTCCCGCTCTCTGACCCGCTAGCCGATCACCGACTCCTTAACAATAGCAACGGACACCAGACTCGCTGCACCGCCCAGCTGTCAGCATGCATCCATCTCACTACACGCGACGCCCTGTCGTCAGCACCTTTCAGCTTCAGCTTCGCCTTTTTAGGCGTAATTTTCCCCTCCGCCTTTTCACCCATGGTCGTCAACTCTACAGTGCCCCCAGTGACTAAAGGCCCGCTGCGTGAACTGCAAAGATAGCCATTCCCGTTCATGCTTACGATGGACTGCTGTGACGTGGACCTTGACGTTGTTGCTTTTGCGTATTCGTACAGTGCATGCATAAACTATCGATGTCATGTCTGTCTGCCACCGGAGGCCGAAACTTCCGATTCGCAGCCACGGAGCTTCGGATCGAGGCCGCCTCCGTCTCCCGCCCGCAACCTCCATTTCCCAAACTCGCCGAGCCGCCAGCACCTCCAAATGGAAGTCTAATGCAGACTACGCCACACAAGTACGTCACGGCAGCTTAACATCGCGATTCACTCGTCGCTGGCATTGCTATCCTGATGCTGAATACCCACTACATTTTGCTAATATTCAACCTCGCTGCAAAACACCGCCGTCGTTGACAAGAACCGGAAACCAAAGCCGGGGAAAAAAAAGGGACGGGTATCAAAAAGTCTAGAGGTATTCGTTAAAGAGCTGGTCCGCCCTCGTCCACTAGTCCGAGTACTCATCCCCTGCTGGCTCCCGTCCAAACGGATGGTTGAACTTGAGCAACCCCGTCAGCCCACCCACCCACGGGTCGTCGTCCTCGGTCCGGATCATGCACGGCACGCCTCCGTGCCACTCCTCGCCGGGACCCGCTCTCCCCACGAACTCGCCCTCCACTCGGATCTCCGTGCCCGGCGACACCCCCGCACACCGCTTGCCGTCAATGCTTAGGTCCAGCTCCCGCCCGCGATTCTTGCGGCTCATCCGTAGGCTGACCTTGGTGTCCAGCGGGAGCACCAGCGACCGGAAGCTGAGGCTGCACGGACTGATAGGTGTTATGAGCAGCGACTTGACCAGCGGGTGTACAATGGGCCCGCCTGCACTAAGGCTGTATGCCGTCGAGCCAGTCGGGGTGCTGATTAGAATGCCGTCGGCCGTCGTCTCCGTCAGAAAGTGGCCGTTCTGGTAGATGTCGATAATCGCGAGATGCGGGTGAGATCCACGGTGTACCGAGATTTCGTTGATTGCCCGCAGCGATGGCGAGGGCTCCTTGGTCCCTGCAATCGGCTTTGCTTCCAACTGCGCGTCCCTCGAGAGCGTGTCCGAAAGCCAGTTATTAATGTTGTTTCCCGACGGGTCAAAAACGTCAGCCTTGATCCGATGCCGCAACAGTACCTTGGAAGCCCTCTGGGCCCCGAGGCTCCGGCCTTTCATCCTCTCCCAGCCTGCGTACGACGCCGGCATTGTTTGACCCTCGTCCCTGGTTCCTCGGGGATAGGCAGCGTCCCGCATCGCCACGTCGCTCCCGCTCATGTACATCTCTCGCCATGCCTTCTTGTGCTCTCCAAAGTCCCATTCGCCCAAGAATCCCAAGGTTCCCATGCTGAACGACAGGATAGGTGGCACTGATCCGTGAAGTTTGAAGAGACTGGCGGCCCGCAATACTGTGCCATCACCGCCAAAAGTTGTGATGACGTCAATCTTGTCCGCAATGATGGTTCGGTCGTCGGATGCGTAGATTGGAAAGGGGAGACGCTCCTTGAGCGTTTCGGCAATCCGGGGCTCGAACACGAGGTTGACTTCGGGGTACTCGGTGTGGATGTACTTGGAAAACTTGACGACGGCTTCCACCACATCGGTCGAGTAAAGCTTCTGGATGATGAGAAGGTTCCGAGGGGGCCGCGGCCAGTTTAGCGAGAGGAGAGAAGATCCAGGCTTGTGGCCTCGCAAGTACCGGGGACTCGTCCTCTCTGGAAGCTCTGCAACACTGTGCACTTCTGATACATCGAGCCCACGAAGCGGACGGGTGGTGGAGAGCAAACGTATTGGCGATAGGGCAGAGGGTTGCCGGGGTAGGAGCCGCAACGACGGTTGTCGCAATAGGGCTGGCTTGGTTAGAGCCAGCCCTCTAGTCCATGTCCGTCTAAACATAGTTAAGCGGCGTGATCATGATGCCGCGTGAAAAGGCCTTGAAGCCGTGACGACTTTTTTTGATGACTCCAAGAAGCTTGAGAAGCTTAAGCACGGCAGAATTGCGGTTATGTCCGGATGTAGGTGGGCTGGTTCCAGACCGCCTTCCGTGTTTGGAGCATGGGGGTTGAGATTGCGGGGAACAGAGTTAGATGTGCATTGTCTTGTGAATCGAGTCGAGTCGAGTCAGAACTGTAGACGACAGATCTTACGTTCAGGTTGGAAAGTGGACAGAGAGGTTAGCCGGGAAATGTCCAAGGGCAGGGTACTCTGTGAGCATGGCCTGATTCCAAAAACGGCCACATGAAGGTAATGTTGAAGGTATCGCCAAATCCCAGACAATTTGGACGAAGCTCTAGGGTAAGAAAATGATTCCTTTACGTGCGCCCTGATTGGTCAGCCGGCATCGGCATCTGGTAAACGCCGTCTTTACATGTGGCGCGTCATAGGGCCGAGGCATCCGCCCGCCTGATGTCACCAGTCAGCTAAGGCTCAAGCATCAGCTACCTTCGGGCAATCCAACCACCAGGTCACTCTCAACGCACCGTATCATGTGCGCCATGTCTCGCTCTTTTTGTCTTGCTCATCTCCAGCTCCAACTCCAGGCCCGGCTTTGAATTTGACTCTAGCGCCGGTGGCTGACTGTCAGCCTGTTGACTGCATCCTGCCACGGGCTTGAGATCCGGTGACCCTTGTTCATCAGCCTCATTGGGTCGGTACCACGTGTCTGACGCCTTTTTGTTGCTTCGACTTCGAATTGCTGCCTGCGGGGCCGTGTATATCAAGCCGCCGTCTCCGGTCCTGGCGAGCACGCAGCCTCCTCGCCGAACCCTTCGATTGTCTCTGCGTTTGCCATAGCATAGAAGCCGAACCTCGAGAACACCAGTTAACTCCGCTCGTCATGGCCGCCGACTTTGTTCCCGGACCGGACCTGTCCGCCGGGATGCCGGGCCAGAGTGAGAAGACCGAGGGTTCGACAAAGGGCCGGAAAGAGTATCATCCTTCTGGAAAAGTAGGGTATGGTCGGTTCATGCAGATCGTGCGAGGTGCTACTTTCGGCTTCTACTTCATGACATGCTGTGTCGTGTATGTTCCCACCGCATGTTTGTTCCTTTGTTGTCACGCAGCCTAATATGGCAGTGTATCGTCTGTACAGCTGCTGATTCTTGTGCTTCACAGCATCCATATCACCCAGCTCATCGGAGCACCGCTGTATGTCATCAACCGCGAGTGGTTCTACGCCTACATGGCCATGACGAAGCGGTCGTTCGCCATCACGACAGCCCTCATGACACATATCTGGGGCCCGACGACGATTCGCATCAGCGGGGATGAATCTGTAGCGGGGCAGATCACTGCCACGCCACATGGTGGGGTGCAGTTCAACTTCCCGGAACGTTTGGTGTTGATCGCCAACCATCAGGTAAGGGACTGTGGTGGACGATATCCAGATGACTGAAGGTACTAAAGTTGTTCAGATTTATACCGACTGGCTGTACCTCTGGTGGGTTGCCTATGCAAATTCGCCCGGGGCTCACGGACACATTTACATCATCCTCAAGGAGTCGCTCCAGTGGATTCCACTTATGGGTTGGGCGATGCGCTTGTTTGGCTTCATCTTCATGTCTAGGAAGATGGCCACGGACCAGCCTCGCATGGCATACCGCCTAAACAAGCTCAGCCAGCGCAAGGTCGATCCTAGGGGAAAAACGTACCTTGACCCAATGTGGCTGTTGCTGTTTCCTGAGGGCACCAACCTGTCCGGTAATGGACGCAGAAAGTCAGCTGCTTGGGCGGAGAAGATGGGTCTCAAAGACCCCGAGCATGTCATGCTTCCACGCAGCACAGGCATGTTTTTCTGCCTGAACGAGCTTAAGCCGACGGTCGACTTTGTCTATGACTGCACAGTAGCGTATGAGGGAATTCCGTAAGTCTGCACTTGGTGTCGCACAGCATAGGTGCACTGGACTAACAAAGTAAACATAGCCGAGGGAAGTATGGCGAGGACTACTTCAGCCTCTCCAGCACCTATTTCGAGGGTCGACCCCCGAAGTCGGTCAACTTTTTCTGGCGCCGCTTCCGGCTCTCTGAGATCCCGCTCGACGACCCGAAGGCCTTCGAATTGTGGCTGCGGGAGCAGTGGTATCAGAAAGATGCACTTATGGAGGAGTTTATGACTACTGGCCGGTTCCCCGTCATGGCGGGGAGTAAGATCGACTTTGTCGAGACTCAGGTTCGGACGCGGCAGCCATGGGAGATCATCGAGGTCTTCAGTGTCGTTGGTACGGTTGGTTTGATATGGCATAACGTCAAGAAGTCGTTTGGCTCTTTTGCGTCGGTGTTTGGGCCATGATTCTACGAGAACACAGCATTAGTGAAGATTCATGAGCAAGATGAGGAGTTGTTAGGGTGAGGGATGCGCACGCACTGGTCACTCATTGTTGTTTCGCGGTTGATTTGTCACTGGGAATGGAGTAGCCGCAAGGCAGGGCATGGTGGAAACCGATAGATGACCATTGGGTATGATGTTTGCACTGGTTGAGCCGAGTGTTGGGTCTGTTTGGGTTGTTTGAATTAGGGGTTATCACATGGTAATTACCGAGGTATGAGAAGGAAGCCAAGTAAGCCATACGAGTCATTCGGTCTGCATCTCAAGACAAAGAAGGAAGTGTCTGATAGGAGGGTCGGAAGGGGTCCGAAAATTGGATTTGAATTGAGCATTTTCACAGGACGGGTGTTTTTGCCAGTGGACGAGCTGGATAAACAGTCGAACAGTCAACGCAGTACCTCCATCGTAGACTACGTAATACGATGTGCAGACCAGCTTACACTACACCGCACAAGGGACATTCCCCGAAGGGCATCTCCATTGCATCTGGCGACCCCAGGCCTGAAGTCTGGATTCGCTCCGCACTCCACGCAACCCTATTCTTAGCGCGCGCCGCAAAACGACGATCCGGGGGTGTCACAGCATCGAAAACGGGCCCCTTGTCGCCACCAAGACGACGAGCCTCGGCATCCAAGGACGCTCTATGGCGTGTAATTGGTCGAGCCCGACCGGGAGATGAGTTCAGAGTGCGGGGGCGGGACTTGGGTGGCGGGCGGTGCGGGAGAGGGTGTCGTCGTGCGGAGGAGGGTTGCGTTGCGTTGCCGAAGGGGTGAGAGTTGTTGGCTTGTAGACTAACGTGTTAGATTTGCAGTCTATCTAATAGACTAAGTCGTAGGCGGATGAGATGAACTGGCCTGTACCCGGCTGAAACCTGTCAGTCCCGTCACAGAGAAGGTACTCGTCAATGTCATGTCATAACGAAAACGGTCCCTGTCAACTCGTTGATGGTGTTGACGCAACTCGCTCATCCATGCCACTATCGATTTACATACCCACACGGCACAACCTCGTCCACCACGCCGTTCATATCGCAAGGCGGTCTGCCCCTCGAGTTTCCCAGATCCCCCATCTTGCTCGCTTCCACATTCGGGCCTGCCTAACCCGGCCGCCTGGATGAGTACGTAAATATGTCGTAGCACCGCCGTATTGGTTGTCCAGCAGATCTATCGTACTCCAGGGCCGCTTCTTTCCCCGGGCAGGACAGCACCTGGTGTGACATGCAAGCCCCTTGGCAGGAATAAACAATCAAGTTGGGACAAACACTCGCACGCTTCATCACTGCTGCTTATCTTGTCTGCTGACGGCGGACGCCTCTTGAGCTAGCTGCCGAGAAACGCCATGCACACGCCAAAGGAAGTCAACCCCGAAGAAAAGCACCACCACGAGCAAGAACACTGCCCAAACCTCCGGCCTCCATTCCCACCCCCATCGCGACTCACCCCAAAACAGGCAATTCCCCGGCGGTGCCAAGCAAACCCCCGTTCTACCCCGCAAGTCGGACGACGAACCCCGGATTCTCGGGCGGAGCAGCCTTTGGCCCGTCACGGTAGATCTTGCGGGGGGAGGGAGGGTATTGGGGCCAGTCAAGACGCTGTCCATGGTCACGATGCGCAGTGGCCATCTCCGTGCGAGCTTGGATGTTTCCTGGGGAAAGAAAGAGGAAAACCTGTGGGTGGTTTGGGACTGGGACGGCCGCCACCCGAGGCATCTCTGTGCCCTCTCTCGAGGGTGATTGGGCCGTCGGTTAAGCGGGCTTGGATCAATATCGTGGTGCTTGCTCTGGGGAAAAGCCTGATGGTGTGGGCGCGGACGGGAATATCTATAAAACAGGTCAGATTGGCCGTGACGCGAACAAGCGGGTGGGAGACAAGAGCGAACTGGGATCAACAGTCCGGTGCAACCAACAGACGCACGTCTCCTTGCACGATACTCCATAAGAGATCCATTGTTGCCTCACCGGGAACCCCGTGCTACCGTTCGAGCTTGTTTCCGCCGATCGTCTCCTCCTCCCCCATTTTCATATAACTTGGCGTCCACCCTCTCGTCCTACGCTGCCAGAGACATAGCATCCTGTCAAAGAAACGCTCGACACACTTAACGGGAGATACACCGACCAATTCCATCTCCCATTCTTCCATCAATCATGGACAGGCCTGCCGACAAAGATGCCTCCGGCCTCGAGGGCCAGATCGAGACCAAGCATCTCGACTTGGCCCCCAGCAAGCTCAGCTCCGAGCAGGACCACGACTTTGGCTTCACGCCCGAGGAGCAGCGCAAGATCATCCGCCGCGTGGATCGTCGGCTCGTCGTGACGGTCGGCGCCATGTACTGCGTGTCCCTCATGGACCGCACCAACATGAGCGCTGCCAACATCGCCGGCATGAGCGTTGAGCTCGTCCTGACTGGTTTCCGATACGTGAGTTCCGAGAGTTGCGAGCAAAGGCCTGGGATGCTAATGGTCGGGTTGCTAGAACATTGCCAACTTGGTCTTCTTCATCCCTTACATCATCTTCCAGCCGCCGTCTACGGTCCTGATCCGCAAGATTGGCCCTCGGTTTCATCTCGCTGCTATCACGATGCTCTGGGGCGCCGTCATGATTGGAATGGGGTTCGTCAAGAGTTTCTCGCAGCTTGCCGCTCTGCGAGCTGTTCTGGGCCTCTTCGAGGCTGGTTTCTTCCCCAGCTGCGTCTATCTCCTCAGCACATGGTATACACGATGTAAGTCGTCCTTCGTTTTTAGACTTGTGTGAGATGAATGCTGATATCCGAATTAGATGAGGTCGGAAAGAGGTACTCTTCCTTCTACCTTCTCGGCTGTGTTGCCTCTGCCTTCTCTGGAATCCTCGCCTATGGCGTAAGTCCCCATTCCTCAGTCCACTTCCCCAGGCTCACACCCATCTAGCTCATGCAACTCGGCGGCCGCGAGGGCCTCACGGGCTGGCGCTGGATCTTCATCATCGAAGGAACCATCACCGTGTGCCTCGGCATCGCGGGCTACTGGCTGCTGGTCGACTTCCCGGACTCCAAGCGCGAATCGTGGTCGTTCCTCGACCAGCGCGAGCGCGACTGGATCGTGTCGCGCATCAACCGCGACCGCGGCGACACGCACATCCCGCCGTTCCAGCTCAGCAAGTTCCTGCGCGGCGGCGCCGACTGGAAGATCTGGGCGTACGCCATGATCTTCTTCGACACCACCACCATCTCGTACGCGCTCGCCTACACGCTGCCCATCATCCTCGTCGGCAACATGGGCTTCACCGTCGCCCAGGCGCAGTGCCTCGTCGCGCCGCCGTACGCCTTCGCCGGCATCGTCATGTTCGCCACCGCCTGGGTCGGCGACAAGTACCACGTCCGCGGGCCCATCATCCTGTTCAACATGCTGCTCTGCCTCGTCGGGCTGCCCATCATGGGCTGGGCCAGCAGCGCCAACGTGCGGTACTTTGGCGTCTTCCTCGTCACCGCCGGCGCCAACAGCAACATCCCCGCCGTCATGTCGTTCCAGGCCAACAACGTCCGCGGCCAGTGGAAGCGTGCCTTCTGCAGTGCTACGCTCGTGGGCTTCGGCGGCTTCGGCGGCATTGCGGGTAGTCTGGTCTTCCGCGATCAGGACAAGTTGACGGGATACAAGCCCGGCATGTACGCGTGCATCGCGTGCTCGCTGTTGACAGTCATCTTGGTGCTTCTGTGTGATTTCTCCTTCAAGAGGCAGAACGGCAAGGCCGACAGGGGCGAGAAGATCCTAGAGTCTCATCATGTGAGCTTGTCCCCGCAGTAGTCAAGACCTTAGTCGCTAACAAGTTTCTAGGAGGATGCTTCTTCGGACTTCCGATACACCTACTAAGTGGCTGGAAGCTCTTGGCGTAGTAGGAGCCAATAGGGATTAAAGGCTGTCTTGTTTCTCCATGGTGTATGTAGTTACGAGGAGCCTGTCTATGCCGACGACCTGATGATATGAACAGCGTTTCCCGATTTGCTTGTTTAGCGTTGATTGAATGGAGGCGTTCTTTGTTTAAAGTACATTGGTGCTATTTGCCACGCCCTAGTTGTGATCATGTAGCCTATCGCCTTTGTAGAGTGAGTTGGTTGCCAAGCGTTGAGACCGGTTGGCTGTTCAGTTCAAAGCCCAAGTTTGAACAATTGTCTGAAAAGACTGTGTTCGTAAGACCGGCGGTTTTGACCTACTGTTCTAAACACAATGACTTGGTTCCGCATTAGGGCAAAAAATGTCCTTTTGTCTCCGAAACTCGAGCGCATATAAATCTACAACAATAGCCCCAACTCCTCACTCGATCAATCAACTATACTAATGCCAAATACATTTAATCGCTATAATGAGTCACCATGAGTATGCCGTCCCTGTGTACCTGGTACTTCTGGTGTTTCTCTTCGTGATATGGGTAGCGCCCCCACTCCTATTCGTAACATTGCTCACCATTAAGAGCTATAAGTCTCGTAGAGAGGCCAGGTGGCTGGAGGAGACTGAGTCTCTTTTGGGCGTCAACAGGGAAGGGTACTATTAAGATATGGTTTAAGGGCAGGGTTGAATATTTGTGAGGAATAAAATGTTTGTATTGTTTGGTAGAAAGTAATTGGTTATATTGATACTCGTGTAGGTTGGCAATCCACCCTTATTATCATCTCCATCATTTTCTCATGCTTACATCCAGTAAAGCGCTACTGTGGTACCGACAAGGGTAGCGAACAGTGAAGCCTTGGTAGTGTTCGCCGTACTACTACCTCCATTTCCACCCTCCGTAGACTCGCTGTCACCGTCACTGCTATCGCTGTCGTCGTCGCTGTCGCCACTGGTGGTGTTACCAGCCGTTGTCCTGTTGGTCGACACAATACGATCCTCCAGCTTCACGTCAAGCGGGCTGTTCTCATCGAGATACTGAATGAGCACCTCGTCTTGCGTATCCAGGGTGACAAAGTCCGTCGTGGCTTCAAGGAAGTTGTCGCCACCGCCAGCCAGGAAATCCAGAGTAATCATGCGGTAGTCCTCGTCATCCTCAACCTCCTCGCCATCGACGGCCAGGCTGATGAGCTTGGAGCCGTTGTTGTTATTGGGGTTGAACGTGACCTTCAGGCTCTTGGAAATCTGGAACCACGACGTGATCTCTTCCTTGTTGGCCTGATTGATGCCCGTGACGGCGCCCTCGAAGATGTCGTGCAGCTCGGAGCCCTTGTATGTGAGCTGGACAATGGCATTGCCGAAGGGGAACGAAGTCAGGACGTCGCCGCGGGTGATGTCGCCCTTCTCAATGGTCGCCCGGACACCGCCAGCGTTGATGAAAGCGAAATCGGGCTTCTCGTCGTCGCCGGCTTGGGCCAGGCGGTAATCGTATATGGCGTCAGCCATGACCTGGCCGAGGAGACAGTCGTCGTCTTGGCAGGCGGTCTGGTCCAGCTCGATCTCGGTGCTGCCGACCTTCTCGGCGGCGAACTTCTCAAAGGGACCCCTCCAGGACTTGATGGTCTTGTTGAGGGCCTTGTCCGCGACGGTGGTGTTGTCCATGTGGATGGGACCGCCGTGGTAGGCCAGGGCCTTGCCGTCGTCGTCAAAGGTGACGTCGATGTAGCCGACGTACTCGCCCCATCTGTACGCCGTGACGATGAAGACCTCGTCGCCGTTGACATCTTCGACGATGGTGGGGTAGTCGCCCTTCGAGTTCTCGATGTCGCCTAGGGGAGTGTGGCTGTGGCCGCCGATGATGAGCGATAGGCCCTCCGTCTTGGCGGCGAGCTCCTGGTCCACGTCGTAGCCGATGTGCGTGAGGGCGACGATGCGCTTGATCTTGGTGGTGTTGCGGATCTCCCAGACGGACTTTTGGACTTCTTCAATGGGGTCCAGGAACGTGGTCTTGTCGCCGACGCTGGAGATGCCCGGGGTGGTGTCGGTGGTGACGCCAATGACAGCCAGGTCATGCTCCTCGAAGATGTGGTAGTTCTTGATGGTCTTGTTCAGGCCCGAGTACTCGCTCTTGACATTGCACGACACGACGGGGAAGGTCAGGTTCTGGAGGAACTCGCCCAGCTCCTCGTCGCCGCCGTCCCACTCGTGGTTGCCCAGGGTCATGGCATCGAACTCGAGCGTGTTGAGGACCTCGGCGATCTTCTCTCCCTTGTAGAACGAGTAGAAAAGGGTACCCTGGAACTCGTCTCCCGCGTTGAGCCACAGGTTGTCCGGGTGCTCCTTGCGCAGCTCGTCGACGGTGGTCTTGATGCGGGCGTAGCCGCCGTAGCAGCCGTCAGCCGGATCGTCGCAGTCGGTGCCGGAGGACTTGAACTCGTCCAGGTGGGCGTGAACGTCATTGACGTGGAAGAAGGCTGCGAATTCAGTGTGAGCGTCAAGTTGCGATTGAGCGGTGGCAGAGGTGCCGTGAGCTTACACATGTTGTAGTTGCCATCGTCGTCGATGAAGCGCTTGGTCATGCGCTTGCTGAAGAGCACATCCTCAGCGCAGACCGAGGTCGCCAACGCGAGGGCGGCCAGCGAAAGAGATGACTTCATGATCAGGTCGAATTGGAGGATGTCGTGGGCTTTAAAACGGTCCTTGCAAGGCCTCCTCAATTAACCCGTCACTCGTAGGGATGGAATGCTCCAGGTACAGCTACGGGAAAAAAAAGAAGGGATCATCGGTGCCTTTAATTTTTGCGACAACTCCAGCTCGCAGATCATGGTTTAATATCCAGGCGCGACCTTTGATAAGTGATCGTCCCTGCACGTTCTGGCTCGTAGGATGACAGCAGCAGATAGAGACGGTCGATGGCGGAGGGAGGATTTTGCCAAGACGCACGTGGGGAGGGTGAATGGCTTATCGCGACTCGGCGGACAAAAGGTCGTGGGACGTGATAGATGGAATTACCGCATCGCCGGGTTCGTTCGGCTGGAGATTCAGGTTGGGACGGCCGAGAAGGAGAGGCATCTCCGGACTCAAGACGGCGTGACAGGCACCGATCAGGAAGGCATTTTCGGGAGGAGGTTGGCGATGTGCGTTGGCGTCCGAGGTGGCGTGGCAGGGGGGACGGCTTTCGGAGGGAAGCATCTTTGGACGATTGGAGAGGTTTGTACTAGACAGAGATGGAGAGAGAGTGAGAGTGATGGAGGCATTGCGCTGAGTGAGACAGAGAGAGACAGTGTGTGGCAGTGGTGTGAAGGAAATGGAGATGGAGACAGGTAGAGGCTGAGGCAGAAACTGTGAGGAGGATAAGATCACACCGGACGAGACTGCAAATGAAGCATTCGAACAGGCTTAAACACAAGCATAACATGCAAGCGACGAGCCGGACCAACAAGTAAGCAATCTTGATGTGAAGCCCACATGGTCAAGCAGTATCTAGACCAATCAATTGATTAGACAGACTACTGCGTATCAACCACCGTCTACCAAACCAGCACCAACCTACCCATACACGCACACAATCATCAGCTCTCTCCTCCGCCTCGGCTTCCGGCGGCCTCCACATCCCGCAAGCAGACACAAGGTGCGGAGGGCGCCCTCTTCCCGACCGGGGTGCGTGCCTGGACAAGCTGGGGTAAGTAAGGTAAGCCTCTTCCTCAGTTTCTGCGTTCTGCGTGCTGCGCCCTGTTGGAATACCGAGCCATGATGTCAAGCAGCATGCCCGGCGCCAATCTTGATAGTGGTTGGAGCAACGTGAGTTTGCAGATGCCTGTTCTGGTAAGGCCGGCCTGGTTTATGTCGTCGCATCAAGCCAGGATCTTATCAATAGCAACAAATGGTTGGAGCACGTTCAGCAGGCGAGACGTGGGTGCTGCATGCAATAATTAGTTACGGACGTTGCGTAGGGGGGACCTGATCGAGTCTTTCTCCTTTCGTGGTTAGTCCGTGAACTACCTAGGTGTTGGACTGCGAAGGATAAACATGTAGGTGATAGTCTCGCTTTTACGTCGTATCTTTTACGTCGTATCGTTTCTGCTTGGTTTAGTACTTAGGTCGAGATCGTTGTGGTCCGATGCGACCACCGTTGGTCCAGGGGCTGCACCGCATGGCGTCACGCCGATGCCGACCTACCTATTCAATAGCCCGCGTAGTCGATTCTGTACCCAATTGCAAGGCACTACGGATAGGTACGAAGCAATTAGTCCATGTAGATATCGACTGACCTCGACGGGGTCCACGGAGAAGGCCTGGAAGCCAAGCCGCCAAGCGACCTCGTCCCCATCCCATCCCACTCAATTGGTTCCCTAGGCCCAAGTGGTCGAAAAGGCCGGCCTGTGAGAGCGCGGTCCGCAGTGCGAAGTAACCCTAGCCATCTTCCTGGCTTCTATCCCGGACCGACAAAGGAGACAGGGGAGATCCCCAGCGCGTCTAACGACTAGCCTGGGACTAGCACACGTAATTAATCTGAACCCAAAAAAGAAAAAAAGAAATGCTTGGCATTGCTTGTCAAACCCATTGGAATTGAAATCCTTGAGCGCAACCGAGCGTTTATGTTTTGGGGGCTCTGGTATCGAAGAACTCCCGCTTGGTCCGTCTGAGTAAGTAGTGGGAAGTCTGCTTGGTAAGAAGAGGTGGTTACGCCTCATTCCTTCACGTCACAGTCCCCTTTCCCACCCAGAATCGAACCCGAACCCGAGCCCGTGCAAGTATCCAGAGTCATGAATCCGTCGTCTCCTAGAGTGAGGACTTATCCTCATTGCAGCTAGTCATCTACACCACGCCTTGCGGCTTCTCCCAGAAAGTGCGTCACGAATCGCTAGCTCAAACACCAGATTCCAGATGGCAAATGCTAACTTTGGCTTCCCCATGGATGCGGTTCTGTTCTGTGCACATCGCTGGTGTCTGCTCTGCATATCCATGACAACAGGGCTTCTTGTGTCACCCAAGGTCCAGACCACCAAAATCAAAATAGCCGCTCTGGCTGCTTGCTCTGCTCCACCGGAGATCGGTTTGTGCCTCCGGCATGGCGATGGCGTCTAAGTTGCGAGATTAGAGTTCGAGCGACCAAACCACCGGCTCTCAGCCAAGGAGGGAGGAGAGAAAAAAGTGTCCAGCTAGGATCGAGATGCATCATGTCGGTTGGGCAGATCCGCAGCTAGGGATGGTCGATTCTCCACATTCTTGTCTAAAGCAGGAGCAAGCGCTCGTGACTGTGAGCAGCCCGAAGGAAGTCGTCCTGATGATTAAACAGAAAGTGGTGTAGGGAGGTGGCGTATGTGCACCCTCCCAGTTCTAGGGAGAGAGGCTCTTGGCACAATCTCGGAAACATTTCCGACACTCAGATGACTGGGTATGCCGTACTATAGTTTCATCTCTGCTTTTCTATATACCAAGCAACACGT
Organism: Neonectria magnoliae; assembly: GCA_037954305.1. Lineage (NCBI taxonomy): Eukaryota > Fungi > Ascomycota > Sordariomycetes > Hypocreales > Nectriaceae > Neonectria > Neonectria magnoliae. The sequence continues at coordinate 175,932 of JAZAVK010000066.1, read as the reverse complement.
TTTCCCACATTTAGCGTCAACTGATGCATGTTCTTGCTCTGGGGCATGCAGACAGAGCACTGGTGCCGCACCAGCTGGTCAACTAACCGTCTGACAGCTCATCTTGGCGGTCCAAGGCGAACTACTTGGGTGTAAGGATTTCAAACGTGAGCATGGGTTGTCAGGCCGCGTCAACGCAGTATCGAGCTAAATACGAGTCTAAATCCTGAGCAGGGAGTTCATGCCTCTCTTCAACTACGGGGCACGCGTCAACATATCTTGGCATCACTGTTCGTGGCAATTCCTCACGTGCTCTCGCAGCTCTGCTCCCTCCTTCGTTAAAAATAGCAATGGGCATCACGAAAAGTGTTGCCAAACAATCATCTGAAGTGCATGGGGGGTTTCGGAAACGCCGATTCTGCCTGTCGCATGCCTGCTAGTGGCACAGACGGCATGGGGTTGCGACCGGCACTCTTCCCGGCGGCTCTAGCGACTCGATTCTGCATGAGGGGGGCTGGTGCAAACGACGATAGACACTGGTCTTACACGGGAAGAGGTGGACGTCTTCCCGTTGTGACCGCCTCTTCAGAGAGATTACGGTGAGGAGAAGATGGTTGGCTGCGTCGTGCTTGCGCTCAACCAGGGGGTGTTGTGGCTTGTGATGGGAGGCATAGATGACACTTGGTTGCATATCCTGGAGCAAATCGAGTGGTGTAGAGACGCATCTGGACTCAATACGGTTGATTTATTGGCCTAGCAGCGCATTGAAGCGCGGGATGGGTGGAGAGAAGGTGGGAATCCACTTATTGTCTCTGTTGGTGGTGAGGATTGAGGAGGACGATGAGGCGGGGAGTACATGGTCTGATGGAGTTGATTGATTAACATGGAGCAAAGGCGATGACGTCTATTTCGCGGGAAGTGAGATACGGCACGAGGCCTCACGGTTCGTATTTGGAATCATGAGGGCTGGCATCACATCACGCCTCAATGGGTGTTTCTAAGGAGCATCATGGCAGCTCATGGTATGTACGTACATACAGGCGACTCGGGACAACCTTCGCCGAATGCACTGCTTACAGGGGACGGGGAGTGCAGCTCGAGTGCCGCAACAAACAGCCGACGTCATTCCGCGTGGTCTCGATCAAGCTTTCAGGGTCTGGCCCATGGCGGGTGCGTCGGGACTGGGTGTGGGCATCCCCTTGCCAAGGCGCGGCCGCAACGGGAAGCGCCAGCCGCCCGCTCTGCTGCAACTCCCGAGCCCAAGCTCTTGGGACTCCCGGGCAGCGGCAGCGGCAAACAAGCACACAAGGGGACAAACAATGGGGAACTTTGTTTAGGGGCGTGGGAGCGAACGGGGGAGGGGGGTGAGAACTTTGGCTGGAGTTTAAAGAGAAAGGGAGAGGCCCTAACAAGCTCAAGAGCCGCCTTTGTGTGACGCGGAAAAGAAAAACCCTGGGAAACACACACCCCGGAGAGGCCTTGCTTGTCCACGGGCGCTCCAACGTAGCGTCGCGTCGCGTTGCGTTGCGAAGAAGGCTCTGTGCGGTGAGGCGAGGCGAGACGAGACGATGCGTTGGGCCCAAGCCTCGCAAGTCCTCCCAAGGGAGACCACATGGGGGACCCTCACGCGGAGCCGGCCCAACTCTAAACGGCCAGGGATGTGTAGAGACAGGTCAGTCAAGTTCCCGATGCATGTTTAAGTCGTCGACTAAGAATTAAGTGACCCCCAAAAAAACTGCCGAGGAGGACATGGTATGTATGTACCTCCCTACCTATCTAGCCGCGGTACGGTACGCGCATCCTACATGCCCAACACGGAGATGGATGGATGGCGATAGAGATGGACATGGACATGGACATGATGGACATGATGGACATGGACATGACGAGCGAAGCACAAATCCACCCCACGCACAAAGCACGTCCCTGATCCATCTCCTCCTCCACCGCCGCCCTCGTCCGGCTAAATGACGCGTGCGGGTGCGCCATGGCTCATCTCACGAGCGACAAAGGGTGCCCCCTGGTTGGCAACTCAAAGAGAGTTCGACCCGACAGATGGGGTGTCGAAACTCGAACCCGGCCGTGGATCAGCACCGCACGCATAACGGAGTACACACGGAGCCAGGCCTACGCAAGTAACGCAGGCTCAGCCCGGCCCAGCCCAGCTCAGCCAGTCCGAGTACATATACGCACACAACCGGGAGAGGGAGAGCCAGGCCAGCGTCCCTAAACGACCCCCAACAACGGTCCGTCCGCCTTGTCAGGAGACTTTCAGCAGCCCGAGACTCGGAGTCCCCGGCCGGCCTGTTTCGGTGTTGCGTTCGGGAGTTGTTCAAGTCAGAGGTTTCCGCGCCCCCCCCCCCCCCCGTCGTCACTCGTCTGCCGTCACTCGCCAGGCCCGAACCGAAGGGAAGGATCTTCTTAAACAAGACAAGACAGGACAAGAGAGACAAGACACTTGACACTTGCTTATTAGCCACCCACACACGGAACACACGGACACACACTCACACTAACACACGCACGCACGCAAGCAAGCACGCACGCACTTGAAGCATAGAGAACGGGTGCTCTTTAAGAGGGGAGAGAGATACGGAGTCGAGGGACCGAGAACTCGCCGTGACCCAACCCAAGTGAGGCTTCTCGAGAGAGCAAAGACACCGAAACGGAACTCCCTGGACGGAACGGAACGGGACTCGCACAAGCAGAGAAACTGGCACGCAGGTAGAGATTGAGAGAGAACCCGCACGCACAAACGCACGCAGCACACACGCACAACGCACATCATCCTCCATCTCTTCTCTCTCTCTTTCTCTCTCTCTCTCTCTCTCTCTCTTTCTCTCTCTCGCCCGCCCCAGTCCTTCCACATCTCTCACACAACTCTCTACTCTACTCTACTCCTCCATCAACTACTTACAGCCCCCCGTCCCGCGTCCCTTCCCCCCGACTTCTCGGATGGACACGGCCGGGCCCTCCCTCGCGCTCACCATCCGCGACTACTACCACCACCACCACCTCCTCCACCACCGCTCCTCCTCCTCCCCCCAATGGAAATCATTACGCCCCAGGACTACCAGAATAACGCCCGCAAGCGCCAGCGCCGCAGCCTCCGGCCCTGCGACGCCTGCCGCAAGCGCAAGACGCGCTGCGTGACCAAGGACGGCGACGGCGACTGCGTCCACTGTCAGCTCCGGGCCACCGCCTGCACCTTCCAGCACGACCCCCCCGAGCGCCAGGCCACCGCCGGCGCCAGCAGCAGCGGCGGCGGCGCCTACAGCGGCGACGAGCGGCCGGCCGGGGGCGGCCTTGACGAGCCCGGCGGCCAGAGCTCCAGCCGGAGCCTCAGCCGGGGCCGCAAGGAGTCGCGGGACGAGGTCCGGACGCTCGTCTCCGAGACCCAGTCGGTGCAGTCGTTCCTGTCGCCCGCCGAGACCCGCGCCTCCGGGGACAGCGTCATCGGCGGCGGCGGCCGGCATCCTCACCACTACGACCACCATCTCCACGACCATTCCCACCACAGCCACCTCCTCCACCAGGCGCCGTCCGTCATCGTGCCCGAGCTCGTCGAGCCCGACCCCCTGGAGCGCACGCTGGGCTGCTCGACGCTGCGCTTCGCCGAGCTCTACGGCCTGGGCAGCGACATGGAGCCCATCCTGATGCGGCACCGCCCCTACGACGTCCGCACGCACGAGTTCAGCCTGGAGACGCACTCGATCCGCCGCGTGCTCGAGCACGACGAGGGCCAGGAGTACCCCGTGACCTTCCACCTGGCCGCCGACGAGAAGGCCGTCGACCCGGACCCCACGCACTCGCTGGTCGACGCCATCGAGGCCTGCGTGCACCCCCACGGGCCGAGCCTCCTGGAGCTGTTCTGGCGCCACGTCCAGCCGTGCTATCCCATCGTGTCCAAGGACGCCTTCATCAGCGTCCACAGCCAGTCCTACCGCAACGTGCCCGCCGCGCTGCTCGGCGCCATGTACCTCTCGGCCACGCGCTGGTGGACCTACGACCCGGAGCTGTCCATCCGCACGCCGCCCGACTCGGCCCTGCTCCGCCGCATGCTGCGGTCCGCGCTGCCGTCGTCGTATCATCGCCCCAAGCTGTGTTCTATCCAGGCCGCGCTGCTGCTGCTGCAGTGCCAGCCCGAGGATCCCCTCAACCCGGACCACACCTTCCAATGGGGCCTCACCTGCCAGGCCCTCGCCGTCGGCCAGTGTCTCGGGCTTCACTTGGACGCCACCAACTGGACGATTCCGCAGTGGGAGCGCAACGTGCGGAAGCGCCTGAGCTGGGCGCTGTTCATGCAAGACCGCTGGACCGCGCTGGCGTATGGCCGTCCGGTGCACATTCACGACGACGACTGGACCGTCAAGGACCTCACGGCGGCCGACTTCTCCGACTACGAGTGCGAGGGATCCGCCGTCACTCCCGGGCCAGGCCCTGACGACGACCGCCGATCCATCGCGGCCACGGGCATGGCGCAGTATATGCAGATGGTGCGACTGACAAAGATTCTTTCCGCCGTCTACGCGACTTTCTACACGGCGCGGACGTGCCGCGAGCAGGACACGGTCATCCTCTTCGCCCAGGCGCGTCCGCTCTTCGACATGCTCACGGCCTGGTACCACAACATCCCCCCGTCCCTCCAGATGAACGTCATCTACCAGCGCAAGCTGTGCTTCCACGGCTACCTACACTTCTCCTACTACGGCGTTGCCATGACGCTGCTCCGCCGCTTGATCCGGTCCACCGCCCTCCCGCCGCGCTGCACCGACGACCGCGTCCTCTCCGACATCCGCCAGATCGCGCTCCAGACGGCCCAGAGCGCCATCAGCTTCGTCACCAGCCTTCGCCCGGACCACCTCGAGGCCTTCTGGTACTTCACCTCGCCCTACCTCTTCTCCCTGCTCGGCTCCTTCACTACCCTCCTCCTCGTGACATCGCTGTCGTCCCAGGAGCGCCACTTCTGGCAGGAAACCCTCAACTCCTACCTGTGGAATCTGCGCATGATGAGCAAGAGCCACGAGCCCATGCAGTACGCCGTGAACCGCCTCGAGGGCGCCATCCTGCGCGGCCTGGAGCACGCGCTGGCCGTCAACCTCAACGAGCCCGTCAACGACAAGGTCAGCCCCTTGATGGGCAACTACGCAACCGATGTCTATGAATATACCGACTTTGGTGACTGGGACCTGGCTGGAGCGGGCAACGGAGCCTACGATCTCCTCAGCGGTCTGGCCGTGCAGCCAAATTCTATGATGCCCCCAGGAGATGAGCTGGGATGACGATACAAGTGTCCAGGATGATTATGAATAAAAATGACCATGTCCGCCTTTACTCGTGATCTCCGATGGTGTCTTCGTCGAGGTAGGAACCCTCCTTTATCCTGTGCCGCACAGAGATGTCGACAATGTCAACCATACCGTCTTCCACGAACCAGCCGAGCCTCCGTATCTCCCCGCAGGAGTCTTCTTGAGGCAACAGCGGCAATGGTAACCGGAAGCTCAGCGACCGCCCCCCGCAGAATGCTTCTACGATCTGGCCGCGCAGGAAGAGAAACACGCCTTCTACCAGACTGACGTTATCATGGCGCACGAGCTCGGGGCCGTCGATCGGTCGGGGGAGGTGCAGGTCGTACTGGTCGGCCCAGAAGTCGTCAAGGGGCGGGAAGTCGGTCAACATGGAAACGCAGAAGAGACCGTGGCCTGAGGGACTGAACTGGAGGCGATGGCCCTTGCCGGACTCGTCGGTCTGGAACATCACGCCGAAACTGTGCGCGTCGCAGGCCGCGACCTTGAAGTCGATGAACAGGTCTCGCCTCAGGGCGACGGCACCGAGCTCGGGATAGTGGGTTGCCGTAGACCCTAGCGAACAGAGATATAGACTGGAAGCGGCATTGGTCGGGCACACCGCCCTCGACGTCTGCCACAGAAAGTTCCTCAAGCCCCTGTCCGCCTCGATGCGCAAGTTCCCGTTGTTGTCGGCGTACATCTCCCGTGGAATCGAGAGGTCGCCGCCCCAGAGCCACTTGCTCTCGTCGTCGGCGTAGTCGCCCAGCCAGCCGAAGCAGATCCTCTTGCGGGCGTCGCCGGCCTTGGGACACGACTTGGCCGCGTACCAGCGCCGTCCGTCCAGCCGCCCGTGGGAGCCGTCGCGCGGCACGCGGAACGGGCCCCGCGGGTTGTCGGCGACGCGGTACACGGTGCCGGCGTTGGGCGCGTGGAATCGCGAGTATATCAGATACCACCGGCCGTTGGGCAGCGTGAAGAGCTCCGGACACTCCGGGCAGAACATGTCGTTCGGGGCGTATAGGGGCTCCGGCGCCGCGGTCCAGATGTCCAGGTCCGGCGACGTCAGCAGCGCGATGCACCCGCGGCTCCAGTGCGGGCCGGATGCCAGGCGCGTGGCCACGAGCATCCAGTATCGGGACTCGGCGGCGTTGTAGAAGATGAAGGGGTCCCGGAAGTCAATGTCCTCGAACCGGGAGAGGCCGTCGCCGAGGATGGTGATGGGCTTCCCGGGCTTCTCGAACATGGTGCCGTAGCGGTCGTTCGCTTTCGTGCGCAGGATGACCTGCTTCCCGCCCTGAGAGAGGTTGTATCCCGTGTAGAAGATGTTCATGTTGCCGTCCGGGCCGAGCAGGGCAGCGCCGGTCCACGCGCCGTCGGCATCGGGGTCGGTGGGCGCCTCGCCCGGCGTGATGACCGGCTTGGCATCACGCTTCCACTCGATCAGGTTCGTCGACCGGATGCGCGACCACGATGAGCGCAGGCGTTCCGGGTGGTGCTTGGTGCTCACGGGCGTGATGAGGTGGAACAGGTGGTAGGTGTCGTCGACGAGCACGGGGATGGCGTCGGCGGCGGCTTGGTCGGTGACCGGGCGGCGGTACAGACAGGTGTCGAGCGGAGGAATCGGGACGGAATGGACTCGTCGTGTCGCAGCTGTAGCGGTGGCTTTGTCGTGGTAGAAGCGGAGCAGGGCGCCCGGGTGCTCTGCGAGTCTGCTCATCCTGGGTTTGCGAAGGGCGTCCTGAGCAAGATGGCGACACAATGTCTGATATCCATCCTGAGAGGGAGAATTCCCACGCCGGTTCGGGGGTGCCGAGACGCTGGATATTATATCTAAATCGAACAATCTAAAACCTACGCTTGCACAACACCATGGTTTTACTTTGCTTTATACCCGCCTCGCCCGGCCTATGCCCATCCGCCCCCCCTTAAGCTGGACTAAGTTACGCCTTCGTCCGCTCCCTCGGCACCGCCCAAAAACACCAACCGCGTCGCCCGCCGACGGCATCTCACGTGTGCTCTGCGTCCCGTTCTTCTGTTTCGGCCGCATCCTCGCAGGCCTCGGCGCGCGGCGTTCCCCAAGCGGCAAGGCGCACGCCCTTCCGGGATGCCATTGCTCCATCCCCGAAACCTTGCTGTCCAAGACCCGCCCGAAACTCAGGCCCGAGACTCCAGCAAAACGGCTCAGGTCAGGTCACCAAGCGAAAGGACTCGCCCTGTGATATCGACAGATCCGGGGTTTGGGTGTGGACTCTCGCCCCCGTCTCCCGCTTTGCTTCGCCTCGTCACCAGCCAGTCTAAGTGGCTTCGCGCCGAGACGCTACGGCCCTGTGGTGGGCACACGTTCGCATCCTTCCCCGCGCCGTTGTCTCCGGCCTGAGTAGTAGACTACCACGAAGCTCGATCGACCGCACCGCCGGACGGGGCCTGATCGAACCCCCCCGGGATCCCCCCTTTTCCAGCCATGCCGGGGATCCGGTATCCGTATGTCTGGCTGTTCAGCGGCTTCGCGGCACTGGGAGCGTGCTTGTACGGATACGATGGCGTCTACTTCAATGGCGTGTCAACGCTTGGTATGTTTTCCGTGGGGCCGGACAGCGAGGACGGAAGATATGGGGCAGGGCTCAGCGGTCGAGATGCCCCGTGCTCCGTCCCGGCCAAGTTGAGGCCGACTATAAGCCAAGCTGACCATAAGCCAAAGATGTCTTCCTACGACACTTTGGACACCGTAACCAAGATGGCGAGTACGAGATCTCGCCGGCGACCCTCTCCATCATGACCTCCATGATCAATCTTGGCGAGTTGATCGGGTCACTCTGCGCCGCGCCCTTAAACGACGCCCTCGGCCGCAAGGGCGTCTTCCTGACCGGCACCTTGGCCATCGTCGTCGGCGTCGTTATGCAGCTGGTGACAACCTCCAGCAGGGCGCTCATCACCGCTGGCCGAGCAGTGCTTGGCTTTGGCGTGGGCAACTTTTCGGCCACCTCGCCCTTATACATCGGAGTAAGTTTGCTTCTTTCTCCATAATAACTCCCTTCCCCTTGCCTACGGCCAAACACTAGCTCGGATCTATATTACACTGCGTGCTAACGGTCGCTCGCGGCAGGAAATCGCCCCGAAATCGCTTCGCAGCCCCCTGCTGATGTGCTGGCAACTCACGCTGTCGGTATCGCAGATAATCGCCGCCGCCATAAACCGCGGCGTAGTCTCCAACCAGACCACGTTCGCGTACCGGTTCCCCATCGGCTTCCAGCTGCTGTTCCCGCTCGTGATCCTCCTTGGCATTTGGTGGGTGCCCGAGTCGCCGCGCTGGCTGATCCGCCGGGACCGTCCCGACGATGCTACACGGGCTCTGCGGCTGCTGCACCGCGAGGATAAGGAGTACGACCCGGCGCCGGCACTGCGCAACATCGAGGCGGATCTCCAGCGGGAACGGGCGAGTGAGGCCGCTGGCGGCTGGACGCAGCTTGTGACTGATCCCATTGAGCGCCGCAAGGTTGTCTATAGTGCCGGGGCTCTTGTTGCGCAGCAGATCAACGGGATCCAATGGTTTTACTACTTTGGGACTGTCTTCTCCAAGGCCATTGGACTGCATGATCCGTTCCTCATGACCCTCATTGTCTTCATTATTCAGGTCTTTGTCGTGCTAGCCGCGGTACTGCTAGCAAACAAGCTGCCCCGACGGCCGCTGCTAATGATAACGACCGGCATCATGACCGTATCCATCTTCGTGGTAGGCTGTTTGGGCATCCCCTCCGGAACGCCAAGCGAAACAGTCGGAAAGGTCATCATTAGCTTTGTCATTATCGAGATTGTCGCCTTCAACTTTGCCTGGGGACCCCTGGGCTGGACAATTGTGAGCCGTGCCCCGTCTGATTAAGGAGAGATCTGCGCTTTGTTTCGGTTTTGCTAACTCTCTTAGGCTTCGGAAATGGCGGTCGGACGGAACCGAAACAAAATCTACGCCGTGGCCGTGGCGTCTTTCTGGGTCACCGTCTGGGTCACCGTCTTCACGCTGCCGTACCTATACTACTCGGCCGACCTCGGACCCAAGACGGGCTTCGTTTATACCGGCTTGTGCTTCGTGACTTGGGCGTATGTGTATTTCTGCGTAGGTGAGGTTACGGGGCGGAGCATCGAGGAGATCAATGGCTTCTTCCGCGATGGGATTCCTGCGCGGCGTTGGAAGGACCAGCCGCGGATGGAGGAGATTGTGCCTACGAGCTCGGAAGAGAGTCACGGCCTGAGTCTGATGAAGAACAGTACGCCAAAGTCGGCGGGTGGCTGAATACAGAACATCTGACATATGAGGTATCACAGGACATATATAGGGGTAGCGCATAACGGCCAACGGTGCATACATTTGAAACTACTTTGTTTCGCTGGAAGTCTGCAACTCTGGTATTCATCTCAACTTACAGCACTCGCTTGAATCCACGGAATCTCTACAACCCAACTATCTAACCCCAAATCGTTTGGACATAACTAACATGACGAATCGGTTCCGGCTCGCCAATGCCCCTATCCACACAAGTTATAGTCTCGATCCTACCAAGTTCCTCCCACGTTTTCGTCTTGAGGCCAAGGAGTAGCGCCCCGTCCAACTGCCCCCATTTCGAAGGATATCCCGTCACCACGCGCGTCTCAGGACCATATCTCTCGGGACCGAAGCGGTGGTGAACCCTCAGTTCTGAGGCTGGTGTAGGCAGTTGTGGAACATGCTCGTCTTCGCCGAACAACGGCTCGAGCGGCTCCGGCGTATATGCCATTGGGGTTTCCTGAGTCATTGCTAGCCCGCTGCCAAGGTCGTTTCTTGCAAAGTCGACTGAGTATCCCGCGCTTCCCATCCACGCGTCCTGGGGCTGTTCATCCCCGTGTGGGTTCCAGGGTGACGTGGTTTGAGCTTGCTGCACGGACGTCGGTGAAGGTGCCGCTGGTAAGAGGGGGGATGCTTGGGTTACTGTTTTTGGCGGTGGTGACGGTGGTTCTGTGGGTTGTGGAGTTGGGTACGAATGTTGACTATGGGGTTCATCGCGGTGGTGTACTTGATGTAGATTGGGAGGTTCTTGGAGTGGGAGGGGTCCGAGGGACTGGTTGAGTTCGCGGTGTTGATGGTGATGGTGGTGTGCTTGGCGATGGTGGTGGGCTTGATGGCCGTGTGCCTGACGGTGCTGCTGTGCTTGACGGTGCTGCTGTGCTTGATGATCGCGGTGTAGTTGATGGTGGTGATGCGGTTGATGGTGGTACTGTGGCTGATGGTGGCAATATGGTTGATGGTGGTGCTGTGGTTGATAGTGGTGATACGGTTGACTTTGAGGGTGTCGAGGATAGCATTGCGGTTGATGTTGACTCGGGTGATAGAAGCATTGGCCCAGGTGAGGATATTGTTGACTCGGGTGAGGATAAGGTTGATGTTGTAGCCAATATCGAGACTCTGCCATAGCCATCTTGGGCCAGCTCAAGCTCTTGGAACAGAAAACGCCAGGGGCAAATACGTCTGTCTTCGAACAAAAGTCTTCTGAAAAAAGGTTGATACGCGTCAAGGAAATGAAGTCGAGACTCAAAGCAACGTCCCTTCCAGTCGAGGAGCAATTGCGTTTTAGTTCACGGCAACCGCGACGCCGTCAAGCACCTACCCGCCTTTGTCTGTATAGACACAAACTGCAGCTTCGCGTTGTCAAAGAACTAAAGCAATCATGATTGTTTTGCGGAACGGGAGGTTGCAGTTCCGGGCATGCGTTGCTGCAAGATTTCTTTGTTAGCCCGGAACGTTGCAGCAGCGTTCAAAGGAATCCCGAAATAGAGGAAACACGGGAAGCGCAAGGTAGTTCCTTTCTCGTAATTACGTTTGTTGTTGGAGATACTATGAGTATTATCGACAGTGGCTTTGGTAGCACTTCATCTCCAACATTCTGGGGTCATTTCCAGGCGTCATCACAGACGACATCGGGAAGCCTTTCATTTTCGCTCCACCTTTCCCGGCGACCCTTCATATTATACAATCAGATTTATATTTGTTCGCTCATACGCGCTCCTCGGAGTGCTCAATGGCGGAAGCCTTGTCAGCAGCCCTCTCGAAAGCGTCGGCATCGCTGGGGGCTCGGTCGTGGACGTAACCACTGCAAACGATTAGAAAATCGTCATGACGACAGGATTGCTTGAGAACTTACAACATGACGTCCATCTCCTCTAGGGTCTTGCCCTTGGTCTCAGGTAGGAAGACAAAGGCCCAGACGGACGCGATGATCATCCAGCAGGCGAAAAAGTACCACGTGCCGTAGCCGAACGACTTGAAGATGTAGGGGAGAGCCTTGGTGATGGCGAATTGCGTCAACCATTGGCAATCCGCACTGAAGGTTCCGGTAAGTGTGCGCAGAGCACCGGGGAAGATCTCGGCGGAGACGATCCAGGGGATTCCGTTGAGGCCGAAAGACCAGCTGATGATGTTAGTTGAATTTGTAAGTGGCGCAACAGTGAGACTTACAAAACAGAGTAGATCATAATCATAGCCGTAGCGGCCTTGCCACCGGCGGCAGTGGAAGGGGAAAGCTCCTCGCCAGCCTCGATGATGCTGGCCGGGTGGCCGATCTTGACGTAAGTGCCGACAATCCAGAGGCAGACGGAGCACATGGCCGACGAGATAATCGTAGGGTTTCGTCGTCCCCAGATGTCGATAAGAGCGCCGTAGAAGATGATGGAAGCAACAGCTGGAAGGCGGTTGTTAGTATACTTAGCTCGTAAGGAAGAATATCCGAGTGAGCTTACCCTTGACAAGACCGTAGATTCCAGTGTACAGAGCCACGTCGTCGATACCGAGAGAGCCGAAAAGAGTAGGGGAGTAGTAGTTGATGGCTGTTATTGAGTCAATTCCAATGTCCTCGAGGTTCCCTATGTTCAAGACGTACCAGCAGCACCGGACATGTTCTGCAGAGCGAAGGAGCAGAAGACAAGCACAACACGGTTCCACATGCCCTTGCGAGACAGCTCAACCAAGGAGCCACGGAAGAAGGCCCAAGATCCTGAGCCGTACTTGGCGGAGATCAAGGCCTCGTCGGCAAGACGGCTTCGGATCATCTGGAGATCCTCCTGCAGATCTAGTGTTTCTTCCATCAGCAATTGTCGACTTGGACGTTCTGAGCGCAGAGTTCACTCACATGTGTGGTCACGGGGTATCTTTCGCAGAGCCTCGAGCGCAACAGTCGCCTCCTCCTCGCGGCTCTTGCGCATCAGCCACAGAGGGCTCTCGTGAAGGAAGAAGCCACCGATGAAGAGAATGCCGGCGGGGATGATCTGGACGGCCATGGGCACGCGCCAGCTGGCATCCGACAACGGGTCCATGTTCTGGTTGATGCCGTAGTTGATCCAGAAGCCGACGAGCGAGCCGACCTGGTAGGCGACTTCGAAGAGGCCGGTGAGGATGCCGCGGATGGAGACGATGGAGAGCTCGGCGATGTAGCTGGGGACGGTGGCGGTGATGGCACCGCAGGCGATTCCGGTGAGGACACGGCCGGCGTCTGGACTAGGTTAGAGAATGATGTTGCGCGAGGGGGCTGTGGTGCGTACAGATGTAGGAGAGCTGGCCGGTAGCGGCGGTCATGAGGATGGCGCCGATGAGGAAGAGGACGACATTGGCCTGAAGAGCCCACTTGCGGCCGACCTTTTCCGTGACTGTTCAAGGATCTGGTTAGCTATAATTGTCCCGAGATTGGGAATTGGCGACGCGACATACTGAGGAAGCAGAAGATGGCGCCGAAGAAGGCACCGGCCTGGAAGGCGGAGGTGATGTTGGAGGAGATGTCGGCCGAGTCGTCCGGGTTGATGCTGAAGTCGTTCTTGAAGCTCTGTCGCGCAATCGTGGTGCCCACAAACGCCGAGTCGTAGCCGAAGCTATCCATGGCGGTTAGACACGCAAACACCGAGGCCGCACGCAACAGGCCGCATTCACTTACAGCAGAGAGCCCGTGGCAATGATGCTAGCTTCAGCGTATAGACGCCAATTGTACACCTCCTTGGGGGTCGGGCGATCCTCGACGGCGCGGAAGCCACCCATGATGACGGTTTTGAAGCGTGGTTGTGGGCGGGGATGGAGATGGGGTATCAGAGCGGCCGGTCCAGTTTCAGACTTTCCTGCAGAGGATATCCGGGAACCTTATAGACGTAGATCAGAGGTTTGTCTGGCGATCCTTGCCGGTTTTCTCGAGATTGTGTCAGAGTCGATAGCCCAACCCCCGGAAGAAGGGCGACGAGGGCGCAGATATTTATCCTAACGGTCCGTGTACTGTAACTAGGGGGGGAACGAAATCCCCATGGGACCGGTAGCCTACGCTACGCTCGCCTGCGGGGATTCCACATTTCGGGGGGGGAAGTCCAGGGCCTCAGGGAATCCGGGGTGTGTCTCCTGTCGCTCCGAACTGAACGGTCGCGTCGCAGCGGAGCCAACCTGAACAGGAACCCCGGGAACCGGGGGTGTGCGGAGAGAAGAGTGGGGGAACAGAAAATCTGGGGATCGAGTTGGAGAAGAATGACGGGCAACGCTTGCTCAAACGGGAGGGGACGCATGATTCAAGACAAGAGCCGAGTACAAGACCCGATATGCGACCCGATGCGAGCGAGGCTGGCGATTGGTGAGGGACGAGGGTGGTGTGGAGATGCAGACCGACGACACGGAACTCCACGTACGTAAGAACCGATGGCGCGGATAAACAGAGTCATGACTTGCGAGAATCCACGCAATCGGCCTATGCCATTGGAAACACAACACCATTTTCCTACTGAACCTGTCCTCCCTTCTCTCTCTACGCAAAAGAAAAGTCAATTCATCGGATATAGATTGATAAGCTGCGTGGTGTGGGTGCGTCGGAAATGCAGGTTTGCCGCTTGAAGGGTCCACATCCCAAATAGGAAATTCCTTCAAACATCGCCCATGATCCCAACTTACAAGAACCGCGAACTGAAAAAAAAAACCCCTTTTTTTCTTTTTCTTTTCCAGAGAACACATGATGTACGCCATCAGGCGATTTTCACATACCCGATCGATGAACCTAGTCTGCAAGAACCATCCTGCAGTTTATCGGTAAACACCTGGGCTGTCAATGTCTGACCGCTCATCTCGGCTTCGGCAGTTGTCCGAGTCCAGCCTGCAGTCAAACTCATCATGACATCTCAGCAGACACACAATTCGCACAAGACCGACGTCACACATACAGCCAGCCTCGTCCCACTTCAGCCGCAAGTCATCACACAGTTGGACCCGACGTTCCGGTAGAGTTAACAATGCATGCATATGGTTCATTCCATATACGTTCGTAGCGCCGTCCATGGGCACTCCCCCGTTTGCCGAGAGTTGTCTATAGGTACAGAAGCATCACCTCCCTCTCCATGCTAGACGGCTACGCCTACACCCCCCTCTTGCCGAGGCCCTGCTCGACGGCTGCCAGAGGCTCCACCGTCTTCAAGATCCACGCCTGCTTGCTCTCGTCGCTGTACGTGGGGTAGGGTCGTCGGCAGTGGCAGCTCTCGAGGGGGTAGTCTCGAATCTTGGCCACAACCCACTTGGTTCCGTTGATGCCACCCTTGGCAAAGCCCCATTCCATCTGCGCGAGCTTCAGCTGCGCAGCCTCGGCCTCCTTCACCTTGCCAGCCTTGTACAGGTCGTAGATCTGCATGCAGACCTTGGGGTACAAGTTGGCCACACCGGTAATCACACCGGTGCTACCAACCGACAGCGCAGGCACGAGCCAGTCGCTCTGACCGGCCAGGGCAGCAAAATCCTCAGGCTTGTACTGGGCGGTCACGCGCGCAACCTTAGCGATGCCACCGCAAGTCAGCTTCACGCCGACAATGTTGGGGTGCTGGCCTAGGCGCTCCAGCATCTCCGAGTTGACGTCGAGACCCGCAACGACGCCGGGGAAGTTGTAGATGACAATCGGCAGCGGGCTCACGTCGGCAAGCTCCTCGAAGAAAGCCAAGATGGCGTCCTGGGTCATGGCGAAGTGGAAGTAGCTGGGGGTGAGGACAAGGACGAAGTCGGCACCAGCTTCCTTGGCCAGGCGCGTCTCGGCGATGACGTCTCGGGTGCAGTGTCCGGAAGTGCCCAGGGTGATGGTCACATCGGGGCGACCAACTTGGGCCGCAATCTCACGCGTCGTTCGCAGCAATTGTGACTTCTCGGCCGAAGAAAGGGTGACCGCCTCGCCGTTGGTTCCAGCAATGACAACTGGTCGCAAATGTTAGCAATTGGCGTTTGAACAGGGAATTGAGTTGCGCATACTTCCGTCAAGACCGGAGCTTATCAGAAACTCAATGTGCTTCTTCTGAAGGTCCCAGTCGATCTCCTGGTTGGCATCACCGGCGAACCAGGTCAGGGAAGGGACATGGATTCCAGGGGGGTAGGCCTTGCCCTTAGCAGCGATTGAGCCCATTGTGTCTGTGATTATGCGTTTTGGGATTGCGTTTCAACAGAAGTGATGCCAGGCAATGCAACTGACTCCAGAGGATGCAATGAAGATGAGCTTGGAAGACGGATGGAAAACAAGACCAGCCGGTCAAGTGGGACAGCGGCCAAGATATTATCCCATTGTTCGCGTGCCGCCCACAAAAAAGGCCCCCACGGGGTCCATTGGTCTCCATCGAGGAGCCCCAACGATGTGTTGCCACGTCCTTTGCGCGCCCGAGAACACAGCATCAACGTCCAAAGTGCCGCGATTCTCGGTGGCGTTGGCCTCATGCGGGGAAGTTGGAGATGTCTAGTCTGCTTCGACTTACACCCTTGTGAGGAGACCCGATCGGCACGAAGGGAGTGTGTGTGGGGCGTCGAGCCGACACACGCCTAGCAGGGATGCACCAGGCCCTGTACATAGCCTGTCGCATGGCAGATGCATCTTGCCGGGATCTGTGTGAGGAGCCGAGTGGGCTCGTCGGCGCTACAGGTCGAGCAGATGACTCGTTGGGTGAACCTGGGGTTGTATCCGCAGGTCAACTGCTCGAGTGGCATCATGATTGCTTTGCTGGGTCAGGTGGGTAAGTGTTCGTCGGGACGCCAGTATCGGCTGCACATCCATTGTCTCCCACCACTAGACTAGACGATGGCAAAGCACGAGTTGAAGACGGCATGCATCACCGCCCGGATATCCATCCGAGCCTTGGCAGCTTCTTGTCGCGTCTGGACTTCCTCGAGCACCTGCGCCGTGATGCGAGCGTTGCCAGCGACCTTCTCCATCCTCAGAATTTGCGTCTTGATCCAGACCTTCTCGCTAGGTTCCTGCTCCTCAACACCCAGCATCAGAAGCGGCCAGAGCATGTTGACCGGGAGCGTGTCGTCGGGGTCCAAATCTGCCACAATTTGCTGCGCCAGC
The DNA here is from genome assembly GCA_037954305.1 of Neonectria magnoliae. Taxonomy (NCBI): domain Eukaryota; kingdom Fungi; phylum Ascomycota; class Sordariomycetes; order Hypocreales; family Nectriaceae; genus Neonectria; species Neonectria magnoliae. The sequence continues at coordinate 159,314 of JAZAVK010000066.1, read as the reverse complement.
TTCCGGATCTGGTCCAAGGCTTCGGCAACCTCCTTGGTCAGGGGCAGGTTCTTGTACGCAACTCGGTGCAGGTGGACTTTGCTGGCGTAATAGTTGGACAGATACGTTCGGAATGCGCGGGTGATGACAAAGGCCAGGTGCTTCGAGACGTGCGGCTGCGTTAGCTTTCCTGCCACGGCATAATCCATCAGCGGCGGCCGTTGGTCGTATAGTGTTCGCAAGTCGGCTGTGATGGCGGCCCCAATGTTCATGACCTCGATCTCGTCTTCGACGGTACCCCGTGACCGATGCCATGGATCGATCTTGGATATGCGCCCCATGAAGCTCTGGACTTTTTGGTAAAAGACAACCCCGGGCTGGTACAGGACTTGGAACAGGGCGTCTTCGATATCGCCGTCGGCGGCATCCTGCTTCGAAATATCGTCGGCCTCTCCATCGAAACTCGCGGGCGATGCCTCCACCAACATAAGTTCATCGTCTTTTGACAAGAAAAGCCCATCACCACCGGCGGAGACTGCACGGCCATCGAGGAGGCGAATCCAAAGCAGAAGCTGCTTCTCGATAACGGACAGGCTGCTCTTGTTGCTGCCTTGGAACAAGAGGTAGGCGCGTTTGAGGTTGGTGTGTGCCGCGTCAAGGCGACTGTCGAGGATATCGATATAGCTGAGAAAGAAGAGAGTAGCCAGGAGATATTCTCGGCTGGGGCTATAATTCATCATCGGCTGGCCGTCGTGGCTTGCCACCTCAGCAGCGGCGTGTTCGTAATAGTTCTGTTCCCCCATGACCCAGGTTCCATCCTGGCGACACAGAAGGACATTTGAAAAGGCGAGGATAGCGTAGCGCACCATAGAAGAGACATTTGCCATCTCAACCACGGCATGGCGCATGGAAAGCCATTTCTTGTGCGTTTCGACCTCGGCGATGATGGGTGGGTTTACCGAGTTGACGAAGAACTCCATCAACTTGTCACTACCTTGGGGCAGTTGTAGGACGGGCCGGTCCTGCTGACTATCACTGCTCTGGGTAATGGATGGTGCCGGAAACGGATTGGTGTAGGCCGTCCTGTCCGGGAATGTGATTTGCGAATGAGCTGCCTGTAGGTGCTAGGTCAGTCGAGAGCCCTCCTGCTTGGCAATGCTATGTAGATGTCCAGTTTCACTCGTAAGACTATCCAAGAACAAACATCATGCTGCCATGTACCGCCGTAGAGCTGCACCGCGGTGGAGCCTCCAGGGACAGCCTTGACGCATGCAACGGAAGGGGCAGACTGGGCAGCAGACTCACCAGCATGTGTGCCTCGAGTCCCACATTCTGGTTCATGTCAGGGGACACTTGCTGCCAGAAGTCCCCCGAGTCCCACATGAAGCTGGCGTAGTCGAAGACCTCGTCGACGGCGTGGGCCGGCTGGAAGACGGAGTTGCCAGGCGAGGCCTCGGTGGCCGGCGACAGATTCTGCTCCGAGATGACGCCGCTCATGTCGTTGGTGGGCAGCCTCCTCTGGGCGGCGGAGCGAGTCTGCGGGCGCCATTTGCACTCCATGTTGAGCCTCTCGCAGTGGGAACATCGCGGCCTCTGCTCATCACACTTGACCTTTCGACGCCTGGGTTTCCCATTAGGTCAGCTTTCGTCCAGGGGGTTGCTTTGCGTCCTACGGCCACCTACTTGCACGTCAGACAGCCCTCCCGCGAGCGAATGTACCTGCGGCCGGAAGTCGATGGACGGCCAGGCGTCGGAGCGCCGACAGACTCGTGAGACGCCATGCCACCGCCGATTCCAATGCTGCTGGATCGGGGAATGAGAGGCCGTCCGCTGTTGGCGTCGCTGGGCAACATGTCCCTATCCCGGGAGGACATGCTCTGTGAGTCCGGCTCAGAACCCGGTGTTTGTTTGTCCTTTGGGGTGAGAGCAGAGAAAGGCAGGCACTTGCCAGATATCCCAATTCCAAGTAAACAAAAGAGTGAGCGGGTGAGAGACACGTCAGATTTGCGAGCGCCGATGGCTCCCCCTGTTGTTGTGGTTGACGATTGTTCACTGACATTGACGGCACGGGAACCTGAGTGTCACCTGATTCGATGGATTGCGGGGCAAGCTTCCAAGCAACTTTGCCTCGAAATGGTTCATCCCGGTAAAAGTCGAGAAATCTGCGTCTACCCACGCGACTTTGACTCACTAGGATTGTAACTAGAAGCCTGTCTAGACTAGCCCCCTGTTCTAGCAGGGATCCTGAATAATTGCAGTCCTACTGTGCGGTGCAGTGCTACGTAGTCATGATAAACGTTGGCGCCTCGGAGCCTCCTCGTGGAAAGGTCGGGACTGATACGTATTTCGCACTCCGTGCTGTCAATATTCTCATTGCTATAGTCTACTCACTCTTGGTATAGTCCTATACACTAAACTGACAATTGCCAATGCACTCTGTTGCCATTTACGCAGATCCTACAAATGGATTCGCCTTTCCCCGCCAAATACGGCTACCCCGAGTTTCCCCGCACACATCTCCACTCAACTTTAGCATCAAATTAGTCCTCCTAAGTCGGCTTACCCTATACACTCCAGGGAGGTAGGTTGGTAGGAAAATATATTAATTTATTCGCTCAATGAATAGAATAAAGTCGGATCATTGAATATAATAATCTTAGTTCTTTGTGACTTGAACTTGACGATACTGGCAGTACGGCTGTTACGCTCAGACGAAATGATTGTCCGGCATGTGCTGCTCGAGGGTTGCTCTTTTGCCCGGGCTCGCGCTAGGACCATAGCAAGTCTTGATCAAAGATAATCAAAGCATCTGCCTGACTAATTTTCCAAGTTCATGAGAGATGGTGGCTGCCTTCTTGTGCTACTCGACCGGTCAACCGGTGAGACTGTCTGGAGTGGCCTAAAGATTAGTGAACGAGAGACGGCAAAATGAGGGGACAAAAGCATAGTCTGGGTGCCCACGACTGGATGCTAGATGCACTGGCGAAAACTGTCAAACCGAGACTGAAGCAACAAATCAGGAGTGAGTTACCGTAAGGCAGTATCACTCGTCTCATGTTGTGCAGTGAGTTGGCTCTGCACCGAGTGCGCCTTCCACCAACCAGACACCCGACACCTCAGGTATTACACCCACAAGACCACGTAATAAGCATCTCCTTCCAACTTCACTCTTACAACCACCATCCTAAGTGCAAAAAAAAAAAACATCTCCAAAATGCCCACCCGCGAAGTCGTCTCGCAGTTCGCCCAAGCAGAGTCCCAGGCCCTCGGCGAAGGCCCCGTCCAAGACTCCACGGACCCCACGCCCCAGAGCCTCCTCGACAAGCACCACAACCTCGCCGCCCGGCCCAACAACGCTGCGGCCCAGAATTTCGCTCCCAGTGATAATGGGACACTGAAGACTGAACAGGTGAATGGGGAAACCCGTAGTGGGGAGATCCATACTGAGATGGTCGGGAATAGCATCGGACAGGAGCCCAAACGTCAACCACGCAGGATCACAAGCCCGATGAAGCGACAGCCGTAGTTGGAAAGATGGACAAGGACGCGGGATCTAAGAAAACAGACAAAGGTGGAAAATAAGGGCCTGGGAAATGGTTTCTTTTTCGTTCCTCCAAATTCCCTAGCAGACGGTACTACGAAAGCAAACCAACCTACATCAGTTCACTCTTGGCGTGCACTTGAAGTATATGTCCTCCTTGGGTTTCATCGCTCCTAGATTGTTCCGATTAATCGGCGGCAGCTTGTCCACCGGCCTGCCATTTTTATCGCTGAGTCGAAAGTCCAGGTGTGCCATGAACATGGCCGTGGTGACGGCGATTTCCAACTTCGCAAACTATTCAACGTCAGCCATTATCTTCCTTGCCCTACCCGTAGTCGCCGATCTGGCTTTGGAGGCTTACTTTCATGCCCACTGAGACTGTTAGCATAATCTCGATACAACGTATCAAGCAAACTCACAACATTGGTGTAGTCCCGCGCCCCAGCCGAGATACCCATGCTGCGTCTTCTTATCCTCCGCCCGGTCGGGCAAATACCGTTCGGGATCCCATTTGAGCGGATCTTTGTACAAGTTCTCATCCATGTGCGTATGATCTAGGAGATACACCTGCGGCAATCAGGTCCCTCTTCCTGCAATAGCCTGGATTCGCAAACCTACCGCGTACGCATCCTTCGGTATGACCTCGCCCGTGTCGCCCACCGGGATATCCTTCCCACTGAGATTCTTGCGCATCGACGACCCGGTCGTGTTGAGCCGGATGCACTCGCGCAGGGCCAGATCTATCAGCGGGAACTCCGTCTCCCAGTCGTCGAGTGTCAGCCGCCGGAAGACGTCGACAGGATGCTCGTCCTCGTAAGTGCGGTTTTTCGTGACGACTGCGTCGATTTGTTCTTGCGCGCGCGCGTACCATTGACGCTCTTGAGCGAGGAAGCAGAGGATCAAACCCGCGTTGACGCCCGTATTCAGAACGCCTGCGAAGAGGCTGCCCATGATGAACTACAAACGTCACTATAACCATCCCAGATAAGGTAATGGACTCACCGCAGAAATCTTGATGTCGGACGCCCCTTGATCAATCAACACCTGCATCGCATCGTCTTCTCTCCTCCCGGTTCTCTTCCTTTCGTCTACAATCCGACTAAAGGTCCGATGCAACTGGGCCCCGGCCCATACTTTCCTCACCTTGGTCGGTGTCGGCAGAGACGGAAACATGATCTCGAAGGCTGAGCTACCCTCCATGGATGAGTAGATGGCCAGTGTGCGCTCCAGGGCTTTTGGGTCGTCCGCAATGTCTTTCGACCCCAGCGTCCGGTGGGTGAGTTGGTAAATCAGCTGCCACATTTCGTTGATGGGGTGGATGACGCCCTGTGGTGCCAAAAACATCTTCAAGACTGCGGCGTGCGCGTCGGAGATTAAGAAGGGGAGACTGGCCTCCAGACGATCCCTTTGCATGGCGCGCTTGAGACTGCTGAGGAAGAAGGTGACGAGACTATTGTCGCTGTGCAGGAACTTGACATTCGGGCCAGCATTGGAGAGGCCTTTGAAACTACATAGACATCAGGAGAGTCGCTCGTCACCGCAAATTCCACTCACCCCTCCGTAAAATCCAGTCCTCGATCTCCGTAGAACGTCGCCTTTCCACTGGGCCCTGCCAAGGAAACCACAGAATGCGGACCATAGTGAAAGCTGAAGTTGCCGCTCTTGCTCTGCGATCTCCCGGCTCGTAGAAACATGGCTCTGGAGAGAAAGAAGTCCAACGAGCCCAAGAGCGGGAGTCCTCGATGCAGCTGCGGCGCTGTCTTGGGCAACGCCGGCCGTGTGACCATGCCGCCGAAGGCGAGCACCAACGCCAGTGTCAAGACGACGTAGATGCTCGTTGGCCACGACTGCGGCGAGATGATCGTCATGAGATTTGCCATGGTGTTAAAGCCTACAGTTATGTGAGGCGAAGAGAGCAGTCAAGGCGAATTGTTAACAGCGACAACCCGATATGAAGAGGCCAGGTTCACTCAGTCCCCGAGAACACTCTAAACAAGGCGCGTCATCACCTCGTGTGACAGAGTACAGAGGCTGAGACTAGTCGCGCTGACCGTCATTTTAATCCGACGTCCGTACCAACTATTTTATGCACTTTCGAACGCCATGCATGGTTCTCACATCCACATTTTTGCGCCGTCAAATCCGAAACTCCACAACTTGCTTTTCATGTTTCTTGTTGGTCAGCAGGTCCTTAGCGGTTCTGTTGATTTGTTTCTCAGATGGCTGGTTCACTGATGAATTTTGGGCCGGTCGAGAGCGAGGGTTCCCCCACGATACCACATCTCCGCTTAGAATTGGCATCTCTGATATGCGCATCTGTATAGTGAATGTACGACGATGGCGACAGCATGCATTTATTTATTGTTTTATGCAATCAATTACATAGTGTAAGGGCACTCTGGTGACGTGATTAGCAGGTACAGACGCGACCTGGCCTCGACCACCACTGGTTCACGACTCCTCGGCCTTGCGTGATGCTATCACCACCTGCTGCTCCTCGCCCTTCTCATAATCCGGCGGCTCAACACCCGCGTGCCTGTACTGACCCTCCTTCATCTCCTTGGTCATGCGGCGAGCCACAGCCACCGGGTTCTCGCCGCTCGAGAAGAACTTGTCCATGTCCTCGAGCGAGAAGTTGCTCGTTTCGGGCATGTAGAAGTAGATGGCCGGCACAAACACGAAGTTCGTCACCATGAAGATGAAATAGGCCTTCCAGGCGAGCCGACCTATTAGAACAGGCGTTATTTGCACAATTACGAAGTTCCACAGCCAGTTGGAGGAAATTCCAATCGCCGTTCCTCGGGCTCGGGCCTTGAGTGGCAGGATCTCCGGGACGTACACCCACGGGACCGAGTTCATGGAGAAGCCGAATATGAGCTGGTAGAGGAAGAAGAAGGCCACGGCAGCCGTGGCACACTTATCGCCGTTGGAAACGTTGTTGGCCTGGGACAGGAGCACCGCAACCATCATCATGCAGAACCCGAGGCCGAAGCTACCAAACATCATCGTCTTGCGACGACCCATGCGGTCCAGGGCAAGGGCCGGGAGGATGGAGCCGACCATGAACATGATCTGGATGCAGCCACCCAGGATCTGTGCCATCTGGGCCGTCTGGCCGACGTTCTGCACGAGCACCGAGGGGACGTAGTAGACGACCAAGTTGATGCCGCCGACTTGGTTCATGAACTGGGCGCCCCACGCCATGAGCACGCGGCTGCCCGTCTTGACGCGGTCGTTCTTGAAACAGTCGAGCAGGCCGACTTGGGCCTCGGACTCGAGCTCAATGGCCTGCTCAATGGCGTTGACTTCCTGCGTGATCCACGGGTCGGTGGGATCTTTGTCGAAGACGAGGCACATGACCTCGATGGCCTCGTCGCGCTGGCCGCGGGTGAACAACCAACGGGGAGAGTCCGGAAGTGCGAAGACAAGCACCACAACTGTGAAGGCGAAGATGATCTGGAAGGCAAGGGGAAGACGCCAGGCCATGGAGCCGCCGGCGAAGGAAAGGCCAAAGTCGAACCAGTAGGCGAATACAATCCCCACGCCGACGAAGAGGGACTCGGAGGCGATGAGGCGGCCACGGTATTTGGCCTCGCAGAGCTCAGATTGGTACCTTGACAGGGTCAGACAAGTTCGCGAGGAATGGAAGTAGGCACTTGCATGGGCACCGTCGAGGTCTTCATGCCAGTACCGAACCCGGTGATGACACGGCCAATGACGAGATGAGGGACGCTGAAAGCCGAAGCCTGGAGGACAGCGCCGACGATGACGAAGCCCATGGCCGCCCAGATGGTCTTCCGGCGACCGAGGATATCAGCGGTAAAGAAGTTGACTGCACCGTGTTAGCAAGAGACCTCGCAGAGCAGATCAAGATCTAAGGGGTAGCATTGCAAGTGGAGGAGACAACGAGGAGAAAACTCACTGATACATCCCGCTAGACAGCCCAAGTTGTAGCACGAGACAATAATGCCCGTCTTGGAATCAGACGGGTGGTTGAACTGGTTCAGCCAGTCCTCGTTCTGCAAGATGCCGCCAAAGACGCCCTGGTCGTAGCCGAAGAGCACAAAGGCAATCAGACAGGTGATGGTGATGCCGAAGCGGACGCGCTTGCCGCGGCCGAGCCAGCTCCTCATAGTGGTTTGTTTGTTTGTTGGAGATGGGGGATGGATGGATGAGACGTGTGTAAGATACTCGCAATAGAGAAGCTGTCTTGACAATACACGGATAGAGGCCCTATTGGTGGGTATTTAAACTCCCCAACGACCATCAACATATCCTCCATCCCGTCCATTAACCGGACATGGCCCGAGTCAATGGGTCCGCACCTGAACCCGCGTCTCCATCTTCCCCAGGCGAAGCGGGAACAGAAAACCCTCTTTCCTGAGGCAGGGATGTCTGTGGATGGGGCCACGCTCGTATGGTGAATCCGGGGAGAGAAGATGGGGAAAAGTCGGGGCTCCACTGCGGAGGAGCGAGGGATCGACGACGGTGCGGGATGGCCAATGCTACTCAGGGCGGGTACATATTTTCCTTCTCCAGCGGCTCTGGCGGCACTGCAACTGGTTTATTCCTCATTCATCAGTCCATCCATACAAGAATCATGGTATGTCGCAGTGGAGATGCTATGTGAGATGCCATGTGAGCGAGTCTGGCTGCCCTTTTCCGCAGCGTCACAGCGGGTCGATCTCTTTCTGCATCCATCATGACACCGGTCCCGCGGGTGGTGTGTAAGTTCGGTAATAACAATTTGGCGGCGGCCAGCTTCTCGTTTCCAATGCACCAGCTAGCTCGGTTCGGGTTGAGACGCACTGCTAGGCAGCAGTCAAACAGATTCCTTGAATCCTTGTCCTGCTTTCCTCCATCTTCCTCAGCCTGGGTGTTTTCCGACCATAGGTCCCTCAATGATACACTCTCGACTGCACTTAAACTCGCACAACGTCTCCATAAAGAGGAAGTCCACTTTCAATCGTCCTCGTATAACAGAAGTCTACTAGGTACGACGTAAGCCATCTTGCCAAGAACTTTAGATGGTATCAAATGGAGCCATGCGAAAAATAAGGCAATTTTCGGATAACCTCGGTCAACCACCACCACTTCGCTGCCAAACTCGACTCGGTAAAGCGTGACAATGCAAAAGAGTACCTAATAAAAATGAAGAAAATTTCAACGTCATCAGCAGACCTCTCCGACTTGACGAAACCTCGCCGGCTGGCCCATGTCGGCGCCTCCATCAGTGCGACTTTCCCAGCATTCCATTCCGATGGTCAGTCTGGATGCCCGGATGGTTTGCTATGCGCTCCAATCAGACTCACACGTTGCCGCTCCAAGACGTTGGAATTGCCTCGAGCCCGCCCCCTGTTCGCGGCTCGGGATGTAAGCGTCTTGGCGGTACGTCGATGGGAGGCTGGTACGAGGACCCGGGCTGTAATTCTGGAAGACCCGACATATCTGACTAGCATCAAACACAAGTCATACATAAACATAGACAAACTAATCCTCAGGCTAATCATCTTCATAACTTGAGCTTTAACCCTAATCTAAGCGCTAACTGATGTATATTAAGGATCAAGGTATGACTAGACGTGGAAGTATTCACACATCCAGTCTCGGAGGGGGAAATGGAAACATTCGGGGAAAGGGAACTGCATGGGAGCCGCAGATAGCTCGCATGGGTTTGCACTAAACAAGGGTAGAGCAGTGGGATGAAGTCGTTTTTGTTCAGCCTCATCACAGCGGGACCAACAAACCCACACTCGGAGCCTTTTTTGTTGGTTCTTCTCACAGGGTTCCGGGGTGCATGATTCTCCTCGTGCTTCTTAGCGGGTTGACTTGACTCGGTGGTCCGTCCACCACAACTTGTATTCGTGTTCCCATTTACCCATTACAGCACATTATCAAGTTCTCCCTCCCACTCCATTCCGCCTCATGTAGCATGATACTGTCTGGCGTCTCGTGGCATGCCCCGCCCATGTGTCACCCCGGCACCATCGCCAAGTAGACCGTCTTCCACTTACATACAACAGACCAAGCAACTACGGAGTATAGACGACTCTAATACCCACGCGCGCCAATAGCATCACTGCGCTTCTTAACTCCAAAATCCCTCCGTCAGACAGACATCATGGTGGTCCCCATTCAGACAGACCATCTAACCTAACCTCTAACGAACTACCCTGACATCTAAGAACCTAACCCAACACCAGACCCCAATTCAAAGTATTCAGAATCGTCCAACAAACGACCTGAGCCCCGTAAGCCTTCCAAAATCCCTCCTTTAATTTTGACGTTGCTCCTGGTTGTGTCGCGTCAAGCCGCCTCCCAGTCCATCGGCTCCACCATCCACTCCCACTCATCGTCCACCTTGCCACTGGTGTCATTGCCACCATTCCCAGCGCTGCCGGCTGTTTGCTCCTGTGTCTGTCGCATCTCCGCCTGCAGGGCTTCCTCGACGTGCTGGGCGGCCATCGCATACCCTACCTCCAACCCGCTCAGGACCATGGTCACGATCCAGGTCAGGTCGTACATTTTGAGCGGCGGCGTCTCGAACCCATCAGCTGCGTTTTTCCACCGGTTCCGTAGCTCCTTGGCCTTCCACAGCGCCTGGTGGACCTCTCCCAGGCCCAAGGCCGTATGCACGGGACACCCGTCGTCGGCGAGTGCCTTGATCACGTTGTGGTGATATGCATGCCCACCTCCATACTGCTGGGGGTCCCGCGAGACGCTCACTCCAAAGATAAGCAACAGCAGCACAATGGCTTGCTCGATCCAGACGTAAAACTCGTGGAAGTCCACCTTGAAGTTCCGCTCGGCGTCGGCTATCGTAAAGTTGTACTCCTGTGGGTTAGTAGCTCGCGAATACGACGTCTGCAGATCCAGGAACTTCCACCGAAGACGTTGGCAGGCCTGCTCAAAGCGGTGGAAGGCCTGGGGCGGAGTCAGGCGGGTGCCGGAGGACGCGGGCGCGGAGGCAGAGGCGGGAACGGAGGTAGGGGCGGGGACGGAGGGTGAAAACCGGGGTCTTTGGGTATTAACGACCGTAGACGCCGAGGAGGCCGGGGCCGATGAGATGCTGGACAGCGAGACGGACGAAGAGGAGTTGGCCCAGGGTCTCGACGGCTGAGGTCTCCCATCGGCCCACATGGACGTCGACAGGCCACTCGGTGACTTGGTCATGGCGGACAAGGCGGGTGTGGCGCAGGATAAGGAGCTGGACAAGTATCGCACCGTCCCGGCGGAACGGGCGATGTCGTGGGCTGGCGAAACAAGGAGCGGAGATGCAACGCCGGGGGTGTCATGAAGACGCAGCTCCGTCGTATCCAGCGGGAAACCCGGGAGAGGGGCAAAGTAGTAGATCCTCCGCTGATGCCGATGCCGATGGTGAAGGATGGATATGCTTTGTTGGTAGGCAGGTAGCTGCAGTCTCCGAGGAGGGAGCCAGCCCACCACTCAGCCAGGCAAGCAGAAGAAAAGACGCCAAAAATAAAACAGACAAAAGAAAACGGAATAAGGGCTTCTCCTATCCTGTTGCGACCTAGCGTTGCCCAATGCGACGTGTATTCGTATAGTCAATGAAGTGATATGATGGATGTGAAGTTGGAGAATCGTCAAACAGCCGCCAGCCAAGCATGGAAGTGGATCTAATCAAGTCGCAGCTGCCAGCCCACAAAGCCCCGCCATTGGCTCGCCTAACCTACAGTTCCCGCGCCTCCACGCCTTGGTTTCATGGCTGACAGCGCCAAGACGCCACCAAACAAACCATCTCATCATCCTCGTACTCACTCACACAGGTCATCCTAGGCCTGCAAGAGTCCATCTTCCCACTCACGTGTCAGACTCTCCAAACAACACCTACTGACCAGGATCCTACCTGGTGTAAGATCGGCGGCGCAAACCGTTGGAGGAGATGGAACCAAACGCCAACTGAAACTGAAAATCGGGACAATCGTAGCATTTCTCGTATGTACCGTAAACGAACAAAGAAACAAGATCCTAGCGCTTAATCTAAAAAAGCAACCTTAAAGGCTTCCGGTGGAGACAAAAGATGGATCGTCATAATGCTCGGCTGTCATGATATCCATCGGCTAGTGGAATCTCATCAGACCATTTCAGAGCGGACATTTTCAGCATGACATGATAGGCCCAGGTCTGAGACGCATGAGTTCGAGTAGCAAGTTGATGCTGAGCACCTTGATTATTATCTTATTAACGGTCCTTATCAAACCAGTCTAGTTTGATCAATCTACTGCTCAAGTCCACAAGGTTCACCTTAGACGAATCCAGGGTAACCTGCTTTCATCAGATTCAATCGGACACTACATTTGACCTAACACAGCCACTTGTATTCGAAATCTTCTCATAGCCATTTCCATAGCGATATACAAAACTCCAAAGTGAAAAACAACAATTTGCGGGTTTGTCAACCCAATTCAATCCAGCCTCCTTGGTCCTGTCCAGAACCAGCGAATCCGCTCGCCTGCTAAAAAAAAAAGATGAGTATCAACAACAGCATTTAAGTCGCGTACACCAACTCCCGCCAGAGAAACATGTCTCATGCTGCCCAGGGCCTTATTAGCCTGGGTAGGTATCCCGATTTTCCACCCTTTCCGTCCCGGCCGCAACCAAATCCGGCTTGCAATTGCAGCGTCACACCACCAACACCCCCTACTTTGATCTCTCATCTCTTGTACTGGACCTCCGTCCTCCAGCTCGTAGCGCCATCTTATCAGGATCCCTTGTACCCTAGTAAAAGTCGCCTCTGACCTTCTTCGTCGCTTTGGCCGTTCCGATGTGCGTGTTGTGCACCTGAATATTGGGTTAGCTAGATCATTTCTTCAAACCAGTCCAAACAAACGTACCTTGGTCGCGAATCGAAGACTCGTCAACGTCTCCTTCAAGTGAGTCTCCAGCGGCGACACCATCACAAACATCAGGGTCTTGCTGTTCCCTCCCAGGCTGTACTGCAGTAGATGCGTCAACTTGGAGTTGCGGTACGGCACATGACCCGAGCCACGGCCGAGAGCCTCAATCACATCACCCAGACAGCTCAGGCTCTTGTTGATGTTCTGAGTCTCCTTCATCCGGTCGCCTTCGGCCTGGGAGTGCTTCAAGCGCTCTGATCCAGCCAGATCAACCAGGTTGAGGGTACCCTCGCACCGCTCGCCTGTTGCTGAGTTCTCTCCCACGAGCTTGAGGACGAAGACGCTGTGCGACCGTGACGACCTCTCGTTGGCCTTGGTAGCTGCAACTGATCGGTTGTTCTGCGCTTCCTCAAGCATCGTCTCTACGCTGGATGGGCTGTTGAGCCGAACAGACTTGCAGTTCATGATGGTGGTCTGCTTGCGTACTTCATCGTGGCGGATCTCGAGCTTCCGGGGCCGACTCTCAGGCGTCCGCTCATTGGGCGTCAGAAGGTCGTTGAGCTCCTCATTGTACACCTCCACAAAGGAGCCCTCCATGGTGTATGACCAAGACTTTTCCTTGAGCTTGGTGATGGTATCGTAGATCATGTGGGTAGCCCGAGGGATCATTCCATCCGGCGAGGACATGGTGTGCGTCTTTCCAGAACCGGTTTGGCCGTAACAGAAGATGCACACATTGTACCCATCCAGGGCGCTCTGGACGAGCTGCGAGATTTCGCCGAAGATCTCTTCGTTCTGGGTGCCGGGAATGAACACACGGTCAAACTCAAAGGGGTAGTTCTTCCGCGTCACGTTGCCCAAGCTGCTCCTCTCCTCAGGCCCAGCCAGAACAATCTCCGAGGATGTCTTTTCGTCAGGGAAGGACATGCTGGCCTCCGCACCCTCGCCATTGCCCAGCGCAGGTCGCACTCGGCACATGACTCGGATGTTGCCCTTGAGCTCCTGGTATTTGTTGAAGAGGACTCGTCGCTCCGTCTCTTCCTTGATGAGTTTCTCCTGCGCTAGTTCTGCCGCTCGGAGAGCTTCTTGCAGCCTGGCCTCCATGCTGGAAAACGAGTCTGACTGTGCCTTGCTGTCGGATTCCAGGAACTCGACGTGGGACTTGAGGGAGTTGATTTTGGCCTCAAGTGTGGTGTTGGAGGCGGAGAGCTCAGCGATGTTGGTTTGCAGACTGCCCTTAAGTGCTCGTTCCCTCTCAAGGTCCCCTCGGAAGCCGTCCAGTTGTGATTTGAACTCCTGGAGTTCCCGCTCCTTTCGCTGAAGGGACACGTCCATGTCCTGGTACTCGTTGCCCATTCGGGTTCGCATCTCCTGGATCTCTCGGTCCTTCTTCTGTCGCTCGTCTTCGATCTCCTGCTGGTAGTGTCGAGTGAGGCCTTCTAGTCGCTGTTCGTGCTCTCTCGTTGCCTGTTCCTTGAGATGGTCGAGTTCCCGGCTCATTTCGTCGACGGTTGATCGGTGTTGTCGAGCTAGGTCGTCGACCGTTTCTCGGTGTTTCCGATTTAAGTCATCCATCTGTCGAGTGAAATCCCACTTTTGCTTCTCAATCTCGTGCCTCATCTGTCGTCCCTCCTCCCTTGCGGTGTCGAGGTCATCTTTGAGGGCTTCGTTTCTCATCTCAAGCCTTTCCCTGTCGGTCTCCAACTCCTTGACTGAAGCATATGTGAGTCGGACGCCATAATAAAAGCGTTGGGAATAGTTACCTCGGGTCTTGGCGAGTTCAACCGCATTTTCGTGACCTTTCCTCTCAATTAAGGTCGTGTTGACCATCTCTTTCAACTCCTTGAACTGGGACTCCATGTCACCAACTCGTCCATCGACATCCCAGGCTACGTAGGCAGTTAAGTTAGAATCTTTGTTCAAATACAATTTTGAAGGAGAAGGGGTTTTGAGCGGGGACTTTTGTCCCTTGACGGGGGACAGTGACAGACACTCTTCCAACCGGTTAAGCTTGCGCTGCAACTGCCTATCGGTTGGCGTTTTTGGAGGGGCAACCTATGTCCCTTCAGGCTCAGCCGAGCAGGCAGTTGTATCGGGCTTTCCGTTTGGCATGTCTTTGCCAGGACGTTTGAGCGTAACGTTGGACATGAGAGAAACGATTGAAGACTGTGAGGATTGGCGTGTGGAGGACTGAGAGGTCGCTTGACCCCCATCGACCAGGGTGCCGGCATCCTCGAGACTCAGTTGATTGAATCTTGTGGTGAGAGAACTATCTCTGTGTAGTGACAATGTTGAAGCTGACTGAACGGCTCTGACTTTAGGACGGTGGAGGGGAGCGAGAGCTTGTGCGGTGAGACGTTGACTGAGAGTGGCTGCTGTACCATTACCGGTGGGCGGTGCTTCGAATCGATCTTCATCGCGATCACGAAGGCCGTGGGCGGTCCGAGGCCGAGGAGCCTGGCTCTTTGACCTGGCATGGGCCGGTCGGCCATTTGGCCTCGAGGTCTGAGGTCGATCGACGGGAGGCTGTCGGCCGGGACCAACGCTCTTGGCGAAGCTGCTGGTGGAGGAGGCGGTGGAGGCGTTGGATAGTTGGCGTGACTGAAATGAGGTGGGTTGTTTGAGCTAGAGAAGACGGAGAGTCAGTGTCGGTTCCAGCCGCAGCCATGAATATCAAGTAAGTAGTACAAAGCGCGGCCCGTCCTTGTCGTTCAGCTTGTCGTTCAGCCTGTCGTTCAGCCTGCCCGGCATGGTCGCATGTCGTTGATTCCGGCCCTGGGATCCAGTGGCCAGCAGAAAGCGGAAGCCATTATCGGTGTCGCGGTTCTGGAAACTGAAGCTCAGGTGGAAGTCGTGGAGACGCCCAAAGAGCGGTCTGACATCGCCGTAGGGATTCGTCTTGAGCAGGGCCGAGGACGAATTTATTCGGCGTAGGCGAGAGCCCGACGGCGATCGGGTTTGCTCCGAGTTGGCGAGTGCTCCCATAACGTGGTGATGTGTCTCAACCCCCTCTGGCGTGGAAAAGCGAGTTGCGTTGGGCTGGACATGAAGATGTGATGTAGTGCGGTGCATGCAGAGGAGCGTCCAAATTGCCACTGGCCAAAAAGTTATAGAGGCGGGCGGGCGTGAGGTGGGTGTGTCGACAACTCGACAGTGCAGGCGGCTAGTTGGAACAGGGCTGAAACTGGCACCACGACAATAGTGGGCTGATGCAGGCCGATACCAGCGCAGAATCGAAACACAGCGCAGAGCACACAGCGCAGAGCACACAGCACACAGAACACAGCACACAGACGGCAAGGAAATAAATATATGCAACGCACCTGCGAAATGCCTGTTAGAGTCTGGCCCTTGACTGTCGTCGATCGAGCAGTGGCAGCCGCAGCGGCAGCCGCGAGCGACGGCTTCGTCGGGTATTCGAGTGCGCGGTCGGCGAGTGGTTTGCGCTTGGCTTCGGACTGAGCTGCTGTTGACGAGGCGGCGACGGCCGGCGGTCAGTAGGAGCACTTGGATTGACTGATTCATTCGATTGGGCACCACGCAGGAACTTGGGAAGGAAAAGAAAACAACTGGATGCACCCACCTGGTTGAGGAATCTCGCGCTTGAGGTTCTTGAACGACGCCAGCGTGGGCACCGACGACTGGATCCGGGCGTTGTGCTGCGACTCGCTCCATTCCGTGAGCCCTATCTGCGTCGACGGCGCCGGCAGCCGGCTCCCAATCTTGGAGGAGGCTCGGAATGCCTTTGATCAACAGACAACGACGTCAGCCCAAACCGATCATCACGGACCGCGGAGGGGAAGAGGAGGGGGGGGGGGAAGGGAAAGCTCCAACCTGGTTCTCTGTAGTGGTATCCATGGTGTGGTGTATGTTGTAGCTGCGCGCTCGGTGCCAAAAAACACAAGTGACAAGAATAAGGGCGCAATGCTCCGTCCGCCTCGACGACTCTGGGAGGTTGTAGACGGCGTGTTGAAGGTCGCAGCGGAAGAGGCAGCACACGACGTCTCCCCTGAGCACAGTCTGGGCAACTGTTATTTTGGCCGTCGGGTTGGTTGGATGCGGAGCCTGTGCTAGCCCCGGAACAGGCCAGGCAAGTCGGTACTTGAGATTGGCGATGCCCGGCGTTTGTTTATCGGGCGGATGTGGCTGGTGGACGCCGTTGCCCGGGCAATGTGCGACGAGGAAGGTGTGGCTGGGTTACACGATCGGGCGATCCATCCTGACGTGGCACGTGGCTGTGGCTATGGCTTGGCATTTTGCGAACCCCAGCTGAGTCAGCCTCATCAACCCACCACCAAGAAACGTCAAGGTCAACGTGGGGGCCGCCAGTTGGACGGCGCACGCACTGCACTCGCTCTTGCACCCGTCCATCGCACTTCATATTCACATGTCATCGAACAAACCCCCGAAAAGGCCCATGACATGACATGACTCTCTACACCCGCGCAAACAGGACTCCAACGTCACTATTCGTCTCCCGTGCGCCAGCTGAAACAATCGCCCTCCCGCGCCGGCACTTCCGTTGGCCTTCTGCCCTTTTCTCGCCCATGTCTCGGTAGCTCTTAAGCCTGCGTCCTAGCTCTTCCGCCACCTCGCCCTCGATCCTCCACCACTCCCACTTCCCATCTCCGAATAGCCTCCTTGCGCCCGCCGTCGTCCGCCATGGAGAAATACAGCCAGTTCCGCGATAGAGGTACTGCTCCATTGCCCCGAGCTCTGCACGCAATGCGCTGACCGTCTTCCTCTCGCAGCCACCGGCATCGCGCCCTTCCTCCCCGTCGCAACGCCGCTTTCCATCGTCTCGACCCTCACCCACGGCCTCATCTTCCTCTTCCGCCTGCCCTTCTTCCTCGCCTATGCTCTCGGATACTTCCTCTTCTTCCACTTCCTGCCTCTGCCCGTTGTCTTCCGCAAGGTGGCCCTCTGGGGCATGATGGCCATCCCGGGTATATGGTGGGTTGATCTTCAACTGGATGGTGTCAAGCGCGGCACTCTGGCCAACCAGCCCCGCGAGCGCGTCCCGCACCCGGGCTCCGTCATCGCCGTAAACTTCACGAGTCCCATTGATGCCGTTTACCTGGCCGCCGTCTTCGATCCCATCTTCACCATCTCGTACCCCGAAACCCGCCAGGTCCAACGTATAGGCTTGCTTAGCGCCGTCATCATAGCACTTTCGCCAGTGCGCATCGCCCCCCCTCGCGATGCAAAACTCGTCGAGGTCAAGGACCTATTGGCCGAATATCCGAATCGTGTCATCGCCGTATTCCCTGAGTGCGGCACTACCAATGGCAAGGCCATCCTGCCCTTCAGTCCCAGCGTCCTTCAATGCCCTCCCGACGTCCACGTTTTCCCGGTTAGCATCCGATACACGCCTCCCGACGTCACTACCCCCGTCCCCGGCAGGTGGCTCACGTTCTTCTGGAACTTGCTGTCCCGACCCACGACTTGCATCCGCGTCCGCATCGCAGAGGGCCAGGTGAACTCTGCTGCCGCGCTGACCAACGGCATTTCAACGAACGACCAACCCGAGCTCAGATACCGCAATGGCACCGGCGCCACCGTCTCGGGAGACGAACAGAGGGTCCTGGATCGCATAGGGGAGGCTCTCGCCAGGCTCGGCCGGGTCAAACGGGTTGGGCTCACGATGAAAGATAAGGCTACCTTCGTAGACGCTCTCCGAGGCAAAAAGGCCTGATTGGTGCAAGACTTGGTCGGCTTGGTGGTGGAAAACCCCTTTCGTTTGCTTTTGTTCGCGACGGCCGTTTTAGATTGTGCTCCAGGATGAGAGGGTCACACTCGTTTCCCCGGGGCTGGATTGGGATTTGCATTGCCAGGAGCTATTTGGGAGGTTGACTTTTCTGTAACACCCGCTGAGGTAGCCATGACCGTTCGTGGAATAGGAATTCGTCTATGATCGTCTTCATTCTGTCCCGACCTCAGACTTCGTGCATGTTTTCCCTTGTTGGATCACTGGTGTCCATGACTATTGGGATTACAGCTTGAACCAGTTCAACGCAGCACAGGGGGGTTTAATGTTCTAAGACAGAAAAAAAAGAAAAGATGTATTCAAAATCGCCTTTTCCGAACCGGGTAAAATACCAGAAATAGTTACAGTAGTCAAAGAAACGGACCGTGCGCCCTCTATAAGGCACCGTCGGTGACACAGCCGTGGCTGGCGTTGCTCACGAGGGAGGCGTACTTCTTCAACGTACCCCTGGTGTAGCGAGGGGCGGGAGCCTTCCAGGCTTTTCGGCGGCGGGCCACCTCCTCGTCAGGGACCATGAGGTCAATGACGGACTTCTCGGCATCGATGACGATAGTGTCACCGTCCTCGACGAGGGCAATGGGACCACCCTCCATGGCCTCAGGGACGACGTGGCCGATGATGAAACCGTGGGAACCACCAGAGAACCGGCCGTCAGTGAGAAGAGCGACGTCCTTGCCGAGGCCGGCGCCCATAATAGCTGATGAGGGCTTGAGCATCTCAGGCATGCCGGGACCACCCTTGGGGCCATCGTATCGGATAATGACAACAGTCTTCTCGCCCTTCTTGATCTCGCCGGCCTCGAGGCTGGAAATGAAGTCGTTCTCGGCATTGAACACACGCGCCTTACCCTCGAACCGCAGACCTTCCTTGCCAGTAATCTTACCGACACTGCCACCGGGAGCTAGGGATCCGCGCATAATCTGGATGTGGCCAGTAGGCTTGATGGGGTTGCTGAACGGTCGGATAATAGTCTGGTCCTCAGGGAAACCGGGGACGTTCTCGACGTTCTCCTTCATGGTCTTACCGGTGACAGTCATTCCGGAGCCGTCCAGGAGACCCTCCTTGAGTAGGAACCTGAGGAGGGCGGGGGTGCCGCCAATCTTGTGCATATCGGCCATGACCCACTTTCCAGAGGGCTTCAGGTCAGCAAGGAAGGGAGTACGGTCGGAGACCTTCTGGAAGTCCTCAATGTCGAGCTTGATGCCGACGGAGTGGGCGATGGCGATAAGATGAAGGACGGCGTTGGTGCTGCCGCCGAGGATGGTGGTGACGATCATGGCATTCTCAAATGCCTGGCGGGTCATGATATCGCGGGGGCGGATATCCTCCTTCAGGATGTTTCTGATGGCGGGGCCAACAAGCTCACACTCAGCGATCTTGGAGGGGTCCTCGGCAGGGCTGCTGCTGCTTCCAGGGAGAGTCAGACCGAGAGTCTCAATAGCTGTGGCCATGGTGTTGGCGGTGTACATGCCACCACAAGCACCACCTCCGGGGCAAGCATGTCGGATGATGTCGAAGCGCTCCTCCTCGGTGATCTCACCAGTGATGTACTGGCCGTAGGCTTGGAAGGCAGAGACGATGTCAATGGATTCACCAGCCTTGGTGCAGCCGGGCTTAATAGTACCGCCATAGACCATAATGCTAGGGCGGTTCACACGGCCCATGGCAATGGCGACACCGGGCATGTTCTTGTCGCAGCCGGGCAAGCTGATGTTGCCATCGTACCATTGGCCGTTCATGACAGTCTCAATACTGTCGGCGATGATCTCTCTGCTCTGCAGGGAGTATCGCATACCAGTGGTACCCATGGAGATACCATCACTGACACCAATGGTGTTGAAGCGGTAGGGAATGAGGCCGGCCTTGGCAACGGACTCCTTAACGATCTTGGAGAGGTCCATCAGGTGCATATTGCAGGGGTTACCCTCGTACCAGACTGACGAGATACCGACCTGAGCCTTGTCCATGTCGGACTCGCTCAGGCCGGTGGCGTAGAGCATGGCCTGGGAGGCGCCCTGGGACTTGGGCTGGGTGATGTTGGCCGAGATCTTGTTGAGCTGGTCTTCGGCGGCGCGAACGGCCGAGGTGGAGAGAAGGCGACTGTGGGGAGAGGAGTCAGTATGGCATTGTCGAGTAGGCAATAATAATTGTAGAGATGAGGATGCTTATTAAAAAAGAAAACATACCCATAAGTCCTTGCGGGCGAGAGGCTGGCGGTACCCAGAGCTCCAAGGGCTCTTGACCGCAGATGCAGTGACCGGGCGAGCATGGCGACAGTGTGTTGAAAGTGTGGTGAAGGTGGGGAGAAGTGACGATGACGACAGGAAGAAGCGAAGCCAAATTGAAGCCAATTGAAGCCGTAGGAGGGATTCGAATTGCGAGAGAAGAATCGCCTCGTGACCAGTGCCCGGTGGTCGACGTGGGATCGCTGCTGAATTCGTCTTCGTCGGATGGTTGAAGTGGTAAAATTGTTTCGGTGTTGGCAGTGAGCGATGTCGGCTGGTGGTTTTGCCCAAAATTTCCCACTTTCCCTGTGATCTTCCCTGTGACCTGGGTTGCACCTCTCCGCTGAGAGCTCCCCGCATGACAATCCGACGCCCCTGATTGGTCCCTGCGTGAGGCCAAGCTTGCAGAAGCCACCGAACGCTGTCCGGAAATAAGCTGCGGTCATCCTGTCTCCGAGTTGTCTTGATCAGTTTATTATTGGTACTGGCACGACAATAGTCAGAAGAAATTGCATGTTCAGCTCGTGTGAGTCAGAAAGCAAAAACAGGTGACTGCTGGGATTATTTGCCAGCTGGTTGAAGTAGTATATGTGCTGTGGTGTCGTTGCTTGACACTAAGAGGAGCGGTTCTCAGCAACATGGTCTTGCTCTTTCAAATCGGGATTCGAATTCGTGTTTGACGTAGACTAATTCAATGACTTTGTTCTTTTTCCTTAGATCTATTCTCTTCACAACATTTGGGCACACTATCTCTGCAGGATCTTACATCATTGGATCACTACTCTCGAATACCAACCTTGTCAAACTCACAAGCCTCTCCACTGCGAAGAAAGATGCCTGCCTCCACGCAGCTATTAACAATGCTGACGAGTCTACTGAACTGCGAAAACTGCATCTACCTAGAGTCTGGTATTCTCTGCTCTACACACAAAACCCGAAAGCCCTTTTAGAATTAGGAAACCCAATCATCCCATGCCATCCTGTCCCATCTCTAACAGCCGTTCGTTCTATGCTCAATTTCATTCCCATGTCGCTTCTCAGTGAGACGAACCCGACGCCCGCCTTTCAAGCGTATCTAAGCTCTCTTTTATCGTCTTCGTAATCCCCGGGATGCGATGAAATGCAAAGATGTCAAAATGATGGCCCTCTATGTCTAGAACCTCCGTCAACATGCCCTCCTCATACCTATCCCATCCCAAGTTGCGGTCGAGACGGTAAGTGTCTACCAGGCTGACCCCCTCGCCTTCCGTAGGGACGTAAGCCTTGGCACGCAGCATCGCCGTGGGCGGCCGTCGCCCTGCTAGGCTGCCTTCCCAGACCGGGAGATCCCAGGTCTTGATCATCCGTCGCGCCTCTGTCATGGCGCGCTGCGAGAGGATCTGGTTCTTCGACTTGCCCTCCTCGGAGGTATTTACCGGAGCGACATTGGGTCCGCTCGGAGATCTGATGGGGTACACGCTGTCGATCATGAGGATGCCGATGATCCTTACGCTGCAGTCCTCCGCAAGCTGCCTCGCGACTTCGAGGCTCAGCAGCCCGCCCATGCTCCACCCGCCGAGGAGGATGTCCACGCTGCCATCTGGGTTGCGTTTGGAGGGGAAGTCGGGGTCGGCGATGGCCGTCTTGATGAAGCCGGCGTACAGGCTGCCCATCTGGGGGATGCCGCCCTCAAAGACGCCCCCGTTGCGGAAGTGCGGGTTGTGGATGCCGTACACCGGCCGCGAGAGAGGGTCCAGGCAGTGGTAGGAGAATGTGGTGCCGCCGCCATCGTGGATGAGGAAGACGGGCACGGCACGGCCCTTTGCATTAGGCCGGAGCCAGTCTTCCGGCTGGATAAGCTCTGGATTCGCTTCCATGGCTGGATGCTGTGCGAAAGGCGCTTGTCGCTGTAGCTGGCAAACTGTCCGAGATTGGCGCACGCAGGCCCAGGAACACAACCACGTGGGACAGTCGCAGAACTAGGCTCTTGTCGTTGCTTTTACTCGTGCCCAGCACCGATGATTCACTGCTGGAAATACTCCGGTTTTGGCGAGACCACGCCTTTCATAGAAGCTGGGGGATGCACCAAGCGGCGAGACGAGGGAGTTGAGGGTTGAGGTACTTGGCTGGCGAGTGGGTCTTAAACGTCACAGCCCAAATCCTGCAGAAAATAGACGGTACCAATCGGACCAACCCACCAGCGTCGGCTCCCGACATGGGTCACACTCGGAGGTCGACCGGATTTCATCGGCGACTATTCGGTGCTGTGGAGTCGGAGCAATCGCCGATGAAACCTAAGTATTCGTAGTCTAGATTGCTGGGAACTGGGCTATTTTGTCTCGGTTAGGTATTGGTGTTTATTTATTCATCTTCGTCCTCGTCTTCATCTTCATCTCTGCGCTGCATCTGAGCCTGATACCCTTGCAGTCGCCAGAGGAGTAAATGCAACTTTCTCATGCTCTCGCTCCTCCAGAGCTTCAGCACCACATGTTTGCTGTCTCGGAATATTTCAGAGGAGTCCCGTAGCCTCTGTACTTCCTCTTCACCTAATAGCCAGGTCAGGTTGTGCACTGGCAGCTTGCTCCAATAGTTGACGCCCTCCACATCGAGCGTCGCGAACGAGTCTGCCACGGGATCGACCTTGTCCGAAAGCCAAAGCACACACCCTGCCTTTTTGATATCTTTTACTGCATCCCAGCCAGCGGCTGACTGCAGAAACCTGAAGTCCGGACTTGTGCTACGATTGGCACGGTAGATGAGAGCGTCCACCGCGGTTCGTCGCTGCTGTTTGAGGACAAAGTCGGCCATGTCGGATCGGTAAATAGTAGTGCCAAAACTGACAGTGGAGGCAGCCATGCCGTTTCGGAGAGCAAGGAGTCGGTTCACATAAGCGCGGTTTTGCTTCTTCTTGGAACCCGCAGGTCGTCCAGCCATGGCATCAACGACGGCCATGCGCGAGAGGCAATAACTCGTTAGTGGCGCTTGCCTGCGTCTCTCCGCCTGGATCGGTGCCTTTTTTGCAACTTCGGGTGTTGCGATCGATGCGTTAGGCGCTGGGGTATCGAGATCCTTTGCCTGTTCGTTCGCTGCAGACTCGGAATGCGGGTGGTTCTTGTCGCCGTCGGTCGTCTTGGGCTCCGTTTGACCGGTAGGTGACCACGGCCCAGGCGTGTACACTGGGACAACAGAATCAAAGGCAAAAGGGCCGGGTGCCCACCAGGCTTGCTCTGGCTTTTCGGGGTGGCGGACGAGTTCGAAGTCTTGGAGGAAGTATCTCGGTAGGTAAGACTCAGTGTTGGAGCACTTTCGTAGCGGCGACATCATTGCCTGCGCTGCCCCATGTGTTAGCCAGGCCACCGGTATGTATTTGTTCGCTCCCGTCTTACCGAATGGGTTGTTGGAGAGCTTCTTGCGGAACTGGCCCGAGATCTTTCCAGGCTCGCTTTTCCTCTGCTTGCGCCTGGCCTTCATCCACGCAGGGTCCATGATGGGGGAAATGGGGAGAGACCCGACGGCCGTGGTGATTGTTTTTGCATCCGGATCAATGCGAAGGGGCTTGCCTTCGACATCGTGGCCGAGCTGCGACTCGACCTGCTGGATAAGCGCCTCTTTGGTAAGGGCAGACTTATCGTAGGAGCCCCATCGTCGGGGTTGGACGACGACTCGAAGACGGCCCGAGCAGACCGCGGTGCATCGCTTCATCGGATGTCGAATTGGTGCAGCCAATTCATCGTCCGGGGCTCGGTTGGCTTGCTGTCGTCGTGACTCGTTTTTTTTGTGTTGGGCTTAAATTTGTAGCGCACGGATTGACGAAGCATGGAAATTCTGGGACACGCGCCTCGCTAGTTTCCGCGGAACATGCGAGCTCCCCCACCCTTTCCGGTCGCATCACCGATCCCTTCCTTGCGTCTTCAACACCACGTCCCGCCTCCGAAAATGATGAGACTACGACCTATGTCGATTCGCGCTTTGAACGGCGTGTCGCAGGAGCATGTGAGGGCGTTTGGCTTCGCCAGCTCTGGTGCGCCGGCATCGGCACCCACAGCCAACATTCCAATGCCATACATCGAGGAGACATCGGTGAGCTTGTCGCATCCTTCGCAACCGCCTCTTGAGCTAACAATTTTAGGCTGCTGGACGGAAAACATGTTCGAGGCCTCCCCCGTGCTACCGCTCGAGTTGAAATACTGATTGGTCATAGGGGACATCTTCTCCAAGCTGTTGCAGGTACTGCGCCTGTCGTCTTGTTACGTTTCCGCATGCTGAACCTACTAGGAACGCATTATCTGCCTCAATGGCGAGGTGAACGACTACATGTCCGCCTCGATCGTTTCGCAGCTGCTCTGGCTTGAATCCGATACTCCCGACAAGCCTATCACGATGTACATCAACTCGCCAGGTGGCTCCATCACCTCAGGTGCGCTTCCCAGTCGCCCTCTTCAAAGGGCCGAGCTCACACAGCCCTAGGTATGGCAATCTACGATACGATGACCTATATCAAATCCCCTGTATCGACAGTCTGTGTTGGCGGCGCCGCCTCCATGGCCGCCATCCTCCTCGCCGGAGGCGCAGCCGGAAAGCGATTCTCTCTCCCGCATAGCTCCATTATGATTCACCAACCGCTAGGAGGCACCCGAGGCCAAGCATCAGATATTCTCATTTACGCGAATCAAATCCAGAAGATACGAGGACAATCCAACAAGATTATGCAGTACCATCTCAACAAGGCGAAGGGTCACGACAAGTACACTCTGGAAGAGATTAATGATTTGATGGAACGCGATAAATACCTGACGCCTGAGGAGGCATTAGAGCTAGGTGTTATTGATGAGGTTCTCACGAAGCGACCCGACGCGGAGAGTCAGCAAAAGAAAGATGGTGAGGCTGAAGCCCCGAAGACGACATAGGACGGTCAAAGGACCATTCCAGGGCGTTGGCGAATCAGGAGCGCAACATCTTCCAAGCGCCCGTGTATGCTAGACTTAGACATGAGAACCGTCGGTTTTTTGTCTTGAATTCCGACTTCAGCATATTATGTACGACTAGGAGAATTGAGCGCGTTCTATGGCTGTACCGCGACTTCACCAACCAACATCGTTGGTAAAGGATCCTGAGGCGAGAAATCCTCTCTGGCCCTTATGCGCTTCAGCGGTTACGATTTTCCCATGATGATTTGGGAAAATCATACATTTTGGGGATCTCTATGAATATCAAAAACCCAAGTTTGATCAGGGTGAAGAACCAATCACGGGGTAAGAACTGGCAATTGGACAATCTCTTAATGTCTATCTACCTATACTAGCAGCTCAAATCACCTTTTCCTAAGTAAGGGACATGCTGCTATCCAGTTCAACACGCTAACGGGGCTTGACGTCATGCCACTATCCGCAAATGGCCCACTAACACTAACTGTTCAACGTGCCCCGCGATGCCCCTCCACGAATTTCCTGAGGAGCACGTCAAGTCATTGGCTAACCTGCCCTGAACGTGTCCCAAGGAACTTTCGTGAACGCTTTGTTTCTTCGAGCAGTTCCTCAGTAGGAAGAATCCAAAGATGGAGTACGACACCAAAACACGTATGTGACCCAGGGATGCTCGATGACCCGTGGGCTGACAACTCATCTACAGCCCAGTCCGTCACCAGCGACCCCAAGTCTTTCGCCAGCGACTCTGTCCGTAAGCGCTGGCCTGTGATTCTGGTAGGTAGGACGGAAGCAGTTGTGTTCATCGGGTGCTGAATTTCGTACAGACCGGTGCCATTGACGATGTCTACCGAGCCGTTTTGCGCGCCACAGACCCCGAAGCGCAAGCCGAGGGCAAGAGAATCATTGAGCAGATCGGAGCCCTCAAGTACGAGGTTGAGCACGACCGCAAGCTCACGTACGAAGTCCCATACCCTAGGCGCAGGATACAAGCGGACTAACCTGTGTAGCCCTATCCCCGACGACGGCTTTAGCGACGAGATCAAGGCCTACAACAAGGAGCTTGAGGACCTTGGCACCCCCAACTGGTTCGACGTTCCCTGGCTTTTTTCCGAGTGTTACATGTACAGGTAAGACGTCTCATGAATCATGCACCAAACCAAAACTTACTAAGGTTGTGAAAATAGACGTATCAGCACCTTCTTTGCTCTTACCAAGCACTGGAAGAACTATGACATATTCGCTCGTCAAAAGCTGGATACCTTTCGATCCTCGCGACCAGCTGTCCTCGAGCTCGCCAGCAAGTACAAGGAGCTCGTCGAGCAGCTTCGCGCGGACAAGGACGTCACTCATAACCCTGAAGCCGAGAAGCTCCTATTCGCCGAGATGTTTGAGATCTGCCTGTGGGGCAATGCGACGGACCTGTCTCTCCTCGCCAATCTGACGTACGAGGATATCCAGAAGCTCCAGGGCGCCGAAGCCCGAAAGGCCGCCGAGAAGAACATTCTGGTCAACGACCTTCCCCGTGCTTACGATATTCTCAAGAAAGCCCAGGCCGAGGGCAAGAAGGAGCGTGTAGTCGATATTGTCCTTGACAACGCTGGCTTCGAGTTATACGTCGATCTCATCCTGGCTGGCTACCTGCTCTCATGTGGCCTCGCCACGCAGGTTGTCTTGCGACCCAAGTCCATCCCTTGGTTCGTCTCCGACGTCCTCCCTAGCGACTTTGCCGCTCTCCTCAGCGCCATCGCCAACCCTCGAGGTCTATATGAGACTGCATCGGACGACGAGAAGCTGCAGGACAAGACGCCTGAACCCCTGCCTAAGAGTGCCGAGCAGGACCTCCAGTTCCTATTTCAGGAGTGGGCCGGGTTCCACGCCGAGGGCCAGTTGATCCTCCGTCCCAACCGGTACTGGACTGCTGCTGGCAGCTTCTGGCGACTACCCCACGAGAACCCCGACCTACTCGAAGAGCTCAAACCAGCAGAGTTGGTCATCTTCAAGGGTGACTTGAACTACCGAAAGCTCACCGGTGATGTAAGTCTCCATGCTGATTCACCAAACCCTGCTGCCAACCTCGAGTACTAAATGAGCCACAGGCATGGTGGGATCCTACCACCCCTTTCAGCGAGGCTCTCGGACCGATG
The DNA here is from genome assembly GCA_037954305.1 of Neonectria magnoliae. Lineage (NCBI taxonomy): Eukaryota > Fungi > Ascomycota > Sordariomycetes > Hypocreales > Nectriaceae > Neonectria > Neonectria magnoliae. The sequence continues at coordinate 131,896 of JAZAVK010000066.1, read as the reverse complement.
GGTCCCTCATCTGGCGTCAATGTCTTGTCGCTGCGAACTTGCAAGGCTGACGTTGTTGTCGACCTTCCCGCTGGCAAAGACGAGGAGCTTAGGGCCACTGAGGGCGGAGGTGGCGATAGCGGTTCACGACGATGGGCGTGGCACGGCAAATGGGCCGTGGTTTGCCTGTCCGAGGGACACTAAAAGTTGGCTAATGATCTGGAATAAATAATGCTTGGTTGATGTTTTATTGGACTCATGATAGACGGGCCTCGGAATAGAAGGATAGAAACGACTTCCTACTGAACGTGCGTCGATCATCTCGGATATGCCCCACTCTAGGATTCGCATCCATGCTCACCGTCATCAGCGCCAAGCAATCCTACGGCTTTTGATACTACGGTATGGGGGATATACCACACCCTACGAGAAACCCACTTTTAGGTCAACTTACAGTGCTAATCGTCTCTAACACGGGTCATTAAAAGTAGCATAAGGGTCTAGATCTGACTTATGAAAGAAAAAGAAAGAAAAAAGATAAACACGTAAAAGGCTCATAATTAGCTATAAATTAATAGAGAATAGAAATCTTTTAGATTTATATTTTATTCATTACACTATTATGAATGTAATGCTTAATGAAAGGCATACTGTGCTAGTAGCAAGGGTAATTAGCACTGTAAATTGACATCTGAGCGGGGACTTCTTAGGGTGTGGTATGTGCCCCCTACTTATGCCTGATACCGTAGTACATATACGGATGAAGCCCGACGGAGGGAGGTGGCCATTCGAGGCTGAAGACCAGCACTTTCTTTCTTTCGACTGACTTACATCTTTTACCGCAACTCCTGGATGCCATTCCGCCATGGGAATCCTCTTTTCCCGCCCAGGTAAAGATACCTTTCCACCCGGGGCTTATGCCGCCGGCGCCACGGAGTCCATTAATGGGTCGACCATTGCCCCGTATCTGGGCATCAACTTCGGCCCTTATGGAGACATCCCGACGAGCGACCTGCCGCCGATCCCGTTTGAGTGGATCATTTCGCCGTCCGAGATCAAGGACTCTTGCCCGGATCAATCGCAGATTATCACCATGTTTGCCGTCACCGAAACGGTCATCGTATTACTCACGCCCATCATCGCGTACCGACCCGTTATCCATTTCCTATCCCGCGGATGGCTTGGAAACCGAAGCAAGGATTCGGCAGTGCTGGCTTGGACGATTACCTTTGCGTGCCAGCTCCTGGCCAATGCAACAATTGCCGGCATGATTGGAAACACGCCGGGTTACGGGCGTCTCAACATGTTGCGCATCTTCACGGTGTACATCGCACGACCGCGCTTCCACGTTGTCATCCTCGGCCTACTGCGTAGTATCGTTGGCGTCCAGCGCACGCGAAGCATGGACAAGACCAGGATCATCGACAAGAGAATCGACGACCGCGTCGAGTTCCCGTATACCGACGCCTACATCGCCACGGCGGTCTCGGAGCTGCTGCTGCTGATCATCGCTGCCATCTTCACCGGCGTGACGTGGCACCGAATGCCATCGGCCTCGATGTCCCGCGAATATGCCGACGACATCGTCAGCTTCGTGTCCAGCGCCCCGGCCATCATGTTGCTGTGCATCGTGGCATTTGTGCCCGTGCACAAGCGCTACGGCGATGCGTTTCCCATCGAGGGGCGGCGGTACGAGACAGCGAGGCGCTGGGGCGTCACGGTCGGTGCGGACGGACAGGCGTCGTTGCAGGTTCGTGAGACGAAGCGCAAGAGGTCCATGATGAAGAAGGTTGCGAGCGCGGTGGCAGCGTCGGCCTTCATGGGATTTGTGACTTTGGTGCAGTGGTCTTATTGGACGAGGTTCCTGACTATGTCTGGAGTTCTGTAAGTGTGATGTGGACGATGATGACTATTTGCTGACAAACTGTAGCTTCTGTCCACCGAAGTTGATCGAGTCGGGAGTTGTGTGGACTATCTTCACCCTGGTCGGTCAGTCACCCGTCAATTTTCGGGATTATCTTCGCATTACTGATCTGTTGATAGGAACCTTGGCCGGCGCTGCGTCGTGAAACAAAACAACTGTTGCGAACCGCTTTCCCGAAATATAATAGGGCGCTTTGGAGGAATGTGGTTGAATTACAACTTGATAAGGATGACACAAGGCCGAGCCGAACTCATGTAAAGCCGGCGATCAATGCTGCGCAAACTGGTCGGTCTGTGCTGACTTGCATATAGCAGCAGAGCTCGCCTTATCCCTGTGCATATCTAGTAGGCTGCGGCCCATTCAAGTACTCGGATCCATCAATGAAGGGTCATACGCATATGCCGTGGACACGGGTGAAGCTGTCGTCAGCGGGCACCGCAGAGATCACCGGCACGGCCAGATACCAAGCAGAAGATCGAATCTATCTCAAAATGTTGTACGATAGAAACACAACCATACGGGTGAAGGCATTGAGTTATGCAACATTTTGATGTAATCTGTGTACGTTTCACGGGCTGATGACACGTCATACCATGCAGATATCTTGATTCTCGAGTCCGAGTCCGATACATATATAGAGGGCCGTGAGTATAAGCCACTCAGCTAGATATCACCGTCTCTCATCGTAGCACATCTTGCCTTACCCTGAATTTCATAGAATTTTCTTCTCTAAGCGCCATGTATATTAACAAAGTCCAACTTCAGACTCTTTCCGCGCGTCTGACGACGGCAATCAACGACCTTTCCCCTCTAGACGAAGGGAAAGGTGTCGATAAACGCCAGAGCGTCATTGCCGCCGCGCGGGAAATCCTGCGCGAAGTCACCTTGCCCGAGGAAGAGTGGCTCGCAGAGGTTTCTCTGATGTGCATCATGACAGCCTCCCGCTTGTTCCTCAGATGGGGAGCTTTTGACGGGATTCCTGTCAAGGGGACTGTGGCCTACGACGATCTGGCGGAGAAGCTGGACATTGACGCAAGTCTTTTCCGTGAGTTCCCATTGAGAAGAAGCTTATGGGTGTTTAATTGATCTGGCTAGGTCGGGTCGGTAAGGTGCTCGTGACTGCAAAAGTCCTCGATCAGGTTGGCGAGGATCACCTCGCCCACACACCCAAGTCCTTGGTCTACGCAAACTCGGGTCCGTACAGTTTCCTGGCGCGCATGACGTAAGTACACTATCTCCAAGACGTTTTACAGCGTACTAACTAGACCGTGAAGCTTCGACGAGACTCTCAAGTCCTGTGCTTTCCTGCCCGAGTACTTTGACAAGTACCGCGACGAGCCTCAGGGACCAGTCGGTTGTCCATACAGCTTCGCCCATGGGCAGCCGGACACATCTATCTGGGAAATCATGAACAAGAACCCAGAACGCATGCGGACTTTTATGCAAGCTATGAAGACCGCCGAGTCACAGATGCCTGCCACGGTGCTGTACGAGTTTGGATGGGTCAAGGAGGAACTGGCGGCGCAACCTGATAGGATGCTGTTTGTCGATGTTGGCGGTGGGAAAGGCCATGTCGTGCAGGGCATTTGCGAGGAGAATCCGTGGCTGCCCAAGGAGAAGTGTGCTGTCCAGGACAGAGACGATGTCATCCAAGAGGCAATCATGATGGACGTCCCTGAACTCAGAGGAGTCAAGATGATGACCCACGACTTCAACCTCGAGCAGCCCATTAAAGGTACGAACTGGTCCTTATAACAACGTATTCCAGCTCACACTCTAGGCGCCTTGATCTATCACCTCCGCCGCTGCCTCCACAACTACGGCGACGAGATCAGCATCGGAATTCTCCGCCACATCGCGGACGCCATGGCCCCAGACAGTCGTCTGCTTATCGTGGAGCAAGTCATCGAAAGCCCACCGTTGCCAATGGAGGCCCAGTTCGACTTTGTGATGATGACCATCGGGGGCAAGGAGCGGACGGCGAGACAGTTTGAGGAGTTGGTGAAGCAGGTTGGGCTGGGTATTTTGGAGATTCACAGGAAGCCCAACACGCCCATTTCCGTCGTCGAGTGCATCAAGGTTTGATGGCATTCTTATTTGACTACATTGCAAGCTCAGCTCTAAGTCTTTCAACATGCTTAGTGCTTCTCATGATATCAAATTGAATTCTCTTTTCCTAAGCAACGCAGAAGTCATAAAATGCCCGGTCGACGTTGCTTGTTCATGTTCTATCTTCATCCAACTAACAAAAGATGTCAAGTATTGTAAAATGCAAAGGAGTGTAGAGAATGAAAGCGCACCAAAGCCCGTCCGTCCTATCTAACTAGATCGTCTAATTACCAAAAGAAACCCCGGCGTTTGCGTCCGTAGGAAGGCGGCTCGTATGGTGGTGGTTCGTACGAGGGAGGTCCATAAGTTGAAGCTGCGCTGGAAGTCGTGGCGGAGTTGTCGTTGGACTTGCTCGTGGTTACGAACGTGGTGGGCTGAGAGGACGCAACGGAAGAGGGACTGGCTGCGTCGGCACTGGAGGCGAAGATAAGAGACGACGTGGGCCAGTCCTCGGTGGTTGTCATAGTTGCGGTTGAGCTTCCAAAGCTGTAGCCGCTTCCAGAGGTGGTTGACTGGGCGTCCCCGGAGGAAACGGTAATGTTCGAACCTGGGATGCTAGAGATGGCAGTGTTTGAGAGGGTAGAGTACTGGCTGGTTGAAGAGGAACCACCAGAGTTTGTAGTCTGGGCAGTAGCTGATCTTGTTGTCTCGATACCCGAGGTAGTCAGCTCAGAGCTGGTCTGAGATTCTGTTTCAGAGGAGGTGGCAGAGGCGGAAGTGGTAGTTGCACTGGTGTAGGTTGACGACCCAGAAATGGTAACGCTAGGGGTACTTGTCGCTGTAGCTAGTGTGGAAGGGCCTTGACTACTGAGTCCAGTGTCACGCGAAGACGTCAGAGTGAGGGTACCCGGAGATGCCGTGGTCTGACTCAGTGTGTTGGAGGTCACAGTCGAGTTGGAGAAACTGTACGATTGAGAACCAGATGACGGAGAGATGGGCGTGTTGGCAGACAGGGTTGTGTCGGCCGTCTGAGTGCCCGACGTGACTGCCGTGGAAGATCCATTGCTCTCGCTGGCTGTGGTCGGCCCGGTAGGAAGCTGGGATGAGCCGGCAGTACCAGATGACGAGGGGCTTTCAGTGCCAGTTGTCAGAGAAGTGTCGGTCTCTGTAGACGAAGCTCCCGTTTCAGTTGGCCGGGGTGGCCTAGAGAATTGCTGGGTGTCTGTTTCGTAGAAGGAACTGCCTGTCTCTGTTTCCATGGTCGAAGTAGTCTCAGTAAGGGACCTAGTAGTGGTTGTCTCGGTTCTAGTAGAAGCAGTCCCTGTTCCAGTGGAGACAGTTTCCGTGAAAGACCCAGTAGAGGTAACCGCCGACTGAGTAGATGAGGGCGAAACCGCCTCAGCAGACGAGGTGTTCCAGAACCGAGTCAAGCTGCTCGTAATGAAGCTAATGGGCACCGAAACCGTTGTCTCGGAGGCCGTCACAGTCCTCACCGATGTGGGCACCGAGATGGAAGAGTTTGCGAAGCCAGTTGAGACACTGTCCGAGATGGTCACCGAACTGGTACGAATTGAGCTGAGAGTCACTCTGGTGATACTTTCACTCTCGGACTGAGACTGCGTGGAGCAGTACTGCTCGGTGCAGGTAGATCCAGGTCCGCTTGTGAGGGCTGAAGTGGATCCTGGTGCCCCAGTTGAAGTAGTAGTTCCATTCCGAGACGCAGATGTGTTCGGGGACTGAGTCTCAGTCGACTGGGACGTCCGTGTTGTAGCTCCTGTGATAACTGAGGATCTACCCCTATTCGGCCGCGAGGCCGGCAAAGTAGAGGAGTCTGAGCCAGACGGACCAATGGTAACGGTCTCGGAAGCAGTTGCCGTGATGAGCCCAGAAACACGGGTAGAAATTGTCTCTGAGCGTGTGTAGGACACACCGGGAGACGATGTATTAACAGGGGAGGCACTGGAGCCGAAGGATGGAATAACTGTAGGCATCGTCTCCATGTCCGACACGGTTTGAAAGGACTTTGTGCTCGCCGACGAGGTACAGCCGTAGGGGCTTGTGCAAGTAGAGTTGGAGACGGGGTAGGATGTAGTGCCTGGGAGAGTGCTGGAGTTTGCCGAGAGGGTAACGGAAGTTGAGACGTAAGAAGTCTCTGAAGATCCCGGCCCGGTTGAGAGTGCGGATGGCTGCTCCGTGACCAGAATTGAGCTGTTCCCAAACGTCTGGGTGATTTCAGTCGATAGCGAAGCACCAGAGGCAGAAGTCTGAGTTGACGAGACCCCGGAGCCAGTGCTGGTCCCGGCAGAGGTAGTGATCGTGATTCGAGGGATCGTCATGGAAGAGCCATTGTCCCCTTCAGAAGTAGACGCGGCCGATCCGCTGCTCAGGACAGAAGTCTCAGTCGCCGTGCACTGCGAGACGACATAGTAGCAGGAAGACGCGCACTCCGTGACCGTCTCCGTGACAGTGACAGTGTAGTTCTGAGCGCGAACGTGCACCGCCCTGCGTTCATGGTTAGCCATATCCCCAAGACATTCTCAAACAGGAGACGAACCCAAGCCCGAGAAGGGCGAAGCGAGTGAGATTGGACACCATGGTGGTGAAGTGGAATCTTAGCGAAGGAAGAAGAATGTCACGAAGAGATGGAAGAAAATGAAAGAATACAACGAGCGACAAGTGAGCCAACCTTCTCGGGTGCCTAGTCTCACTGACTGACCGCGCTCATCCGCCAGCTCAACTCCTCCTCTTTATACCACCATTTGAGGCCCCCTCGTCGTCTACTCGTCGTACAACCTTAACCCAGTGTGAGCATCTCTGGATCGCTTCTCCCATGCCCGCATGCTACCGTCGTACCAACGGCCGCAGGCGAGAGGAGGCCGGGGGGGGTCAAAGATGGGCCGATCCCATCTCGTATATCAAACGAGGTTGATTGCTGGCGTGTTGCTCAAGATCGTCGAATCGTACCTGCGCAGTCTCGTTTGCACGGGCTGAAGCGGGCCGCCACAACGGCACGGCCGGGACGAGCTGAGGGGCTGCATGGCTATCTGCAGCTCAGCTCTCCGATGCCAGTGCGGATGCTGAGGCAGAAACTGGGTCTATTTATGGTACGTACAATGCTATTGTGATATCAACACGGTGAAGCTCTCTTCTGACATCCTTGCTCGTTAGAACAACTCGGTGTAGTATTGTAGCTTACACCAAGTCCCCTGACTTAGATCTCGGCCGGAATATCCGCAGTCTTATCCCAGGAGGGAGCATCTGGACACCAGAAACGTGAACGATGCACGTTGCCGTCGGGCGAAAAGAAATCCGTAGTTGCGGTCAGCAAAGTTCAGCTCTTCACCAAAGACCTTTGTTTTGATCTCTGTTTTATCCACAAGACATACATAAGTCCTTCAATATAGAAGCTTAACTCCAAGCACAGTGTGCAGTGTACCACAGCTTCAGTCCACTCAAACCGTGGCTGTGGGAAGAGTCTCGCAACCACGAGACGACAGTGTACGAAGGCCCTTTTGCCACGCAGTCAAGTTGCGGCGCTCCCGCAACAACTCGTCAAAACTCGGACACTGTAAGAGCATTCAATTGCTGTTTCACAGGCGGTCGGGGCACTATGCATATTCTCGTTCTGGACTTTCAGCTCCCACGACAACGTTCCACAACGGCCCAGCCCATCGCGTCGCAGAGATAGTGCTCAGCACCCCTCGTAAACAGTATTGAGGTTGCACAGAATGCATCGCCTAGTCTAGAGCAGTATCGGAGGACAGAGCGTTGACCAACTGGCTCACGCAATCTCGCATCTGGATGGCTTGGCAGACTTGGGTACCCGTCCGGGACGAATCGTGCCGGTGCCGTATCTCGTAAAACTTTCATCTCCGATGGCGGGTTGACAAATCCCGTCGGAGGATTTGAACGCGGTCGGGAGAGAAGCGGGAAGACGGGCGCGGGAGGGCAAGTTTCACCGCTCGGCAAGAGGAGTAACGGACACGTGAAAAAGAGATCAAAGGGTAAAATGGGAATAAGTGAAATGCTTGTCGAGTGCCACTCTGCCTGCTGTAAACAGATGACGCCGCAGGAAACAGGACGAAACGGATGACCGTGGTCACGGCCCTGACGATCTCCGTTGCGCAAGTCAAACGCTGGCCGCCAACGTGGTAGCCAGCCGAGACGGAGTCTCAGACTGTGAAAATGAGCAAGGTAGCGTGAAGTGGACCCTGTACTACGTTGCACAGTGTTAAGTGCCTTGCATCAAATCGGTTGTCTTGTCATTACAGTTTATTTGAGCAATTTTGTTCATCGAGACTCATGCGTTGTTCATTTCTTCGTCTAGCTTGCTACGTCGTTGATGATGCTTAGATCGAGGCTCTGAGGATCTTGAAGGCGTCCTCTCGGCTCCCAGTGAAACGAGCCTCGGCCGTCTTCCAGTTGATGACCTTCCAGATGTTCTCGATGTAGGCGGCCTTGCCGTTGAGATACTGCAGATAATAGGCATGCTCCCACATGTCGATGCCGAAGACCGGAACCTCTCCCCCCACGACGGGATCCTGGTCCTTGGTGGTCACGATGCGCAGCCCCTGGGCGTCCTTGACCAACCAGCCCCAGCCACTGCCCTGCAGCCCAAGGAGGGTCTTGGTCAAGGCGGCCTGGAAGCCCTCGAGGCTGCCCCAAGTCTTGGCGATCTCGGCCGTCAAGGTTGGTGCGCTGTCGGGCTGCGCGTCGGGGGAGCTAGCAGGGGTCAGGTTCTCCCAGAAGAGGGAGTGGTTGATGTGGCCGCCTCCGTTGAACTTGATGGCGCCCTGGAGGGCGATCTGGCCGGCGATGTCGCCCGAGGAGGTGGCGGTTGCGTAGGTCTTGAGGGCGTTGTTGAGGTTGGTGACGTAGGCCTGGTGGTGTTTGCCGTGATGGAGCTCCATGATCTGGCCGGAGATGCTGGGCTCCAAAGCCTGCGGGGTATCAGCTCTGAGTAAATGCTCTCTGTGTGTTTGGGATGCCATCAAGGTTCTTACGTTGTAGGCGTACGGCAGCGCCGGGAGAGAGTAGGTTCCGACAGACATGGTGATTCGGGTAGGAGTTCTGCGAGGTAGATGGATGTATGAGGAGAATCGAAGCAGGGAAAGAGGTTCAAGGAAAGAAACCAAAGATGTAGACGAGAAGAGAGATGAGGGGTAGCTTGACGAAGATATGTAATCCGTCAAGCATGGAGCCGGAACATGCTTGACCGGGGGAACTGCCGATACTCCGATCCCGCAGCAGTGATTGCGTCAGAGGAGCTATTCATTAGAAATGCAAGACCGCATACGACTATAGAACAATGCAAGGCATGTCGATGAATGCGCCGAATGGATTCGGTACGCATTCCCGCGAGCGCCTTTCCCGAGCATTCCCCCTCAAACTTGCTCATCACAAGTTTCCCGATTGGGACGCGGCGCCAGTGAATGCGGCGCTGTGATTGGACCGCCGCCGCTGCGCAAGTTTGCGCGAAGCTACGAATACGCCGGGAAACTCTGAGACGACTCAAATGTACGAGTAGGAGCGCGTGAGGGATGTCATTTCAGGCCTTGGTCTCTGGTGTTCGTGCTATAAGACGAGAGCCCCAGCAGCTTTCAAGATACTCCTTTTCCTCTTACCTTATTCTTCCTTACTTGTGATCCACTGCCAAAATCACCAAGACACTTCGTCAACACACTGCATCAACATGTGCGGCCCCGAAAACACAAACAGACCCCGAGGAGGAGCCCTGGTTGGCCCTCAACCCTCCCGTCGCAAGCCCGAGCCCGCAAGGAAACATCTGCGGCGATCTGGCCTTCCACACGCCCGGCAGTCCAGGCAGCACCACGGCGACTCACGCCAGGCTCACGCCCAACGAAGCATGCGACATGACAGAGCTCTCGAATCTCCACGTCGTGATTCAGTGAGTCGCTCTGCCCACGGCAGCATGATATGCCAATGCTGACCTGCGTGCAAAGCTCCAGCGGTGATCTCACAAGGAGCACGCACGATTGCGGACTCTTCCACCGGTTCGCCTTCCCGTCTACGATAGCGACCTGCGACGACTACTTTGTAGAGCTTCCGCTCGACAGGCCTCTCTCGCTCGAAGTCGGAAACGAGGGCATCATCGGCAGACGAGTGTCCCTGTACTCGCGTCCATCAACCGGACCTGAGGTAGTTGTGGCCGAAGGCATCGTGGGCTTTAACTTCATGAGTCAAGCACCACCGTCGCCGTCTGTATGAAAGGTGACCCCACATCATGAGCCATCGATCGTCATCACTGGGCCATCAAGGTGCACAGGGACTCGGGGGCGCGCCAACTGGAGCACCCAGCGTATCAGCGCCGACCACGATGCATGCGAACAATGCACTTGCAAGGGCCAGCATCGTCACCGATGGTGGAAACGGTGATTGAGAGACGAATGTTGTTGAGATCACGGCTGTGGGGGAAGTAGTTAGTCGTCAGGGAAGGGATGCGGATTCAATTTCGACGACACAGAAAGAGGATAACCCTGAACAGGATCAGGGTATTAACCTGATCTTCGACTGAATGGCATTTCCGAACTAGCCAGAGTCTTCATATAGATGAAGTACTTTAGTTGACGACAGAATAGATTAAGAAATTTACAACGCCATTCATAGATGAGTATACTTGGCGGAGATAGTGGAGGTTGAGCACCCTGATGGCCAACTGTTGTTCCTATGAGGCTGCGCCTAAATGAAACCATGTGTCTGAAGACTGTAGTACTGATATTGCACTCTTATTCATTAGCTTCTAAGCTAGATTTATACTCACCCCATTACCAAACGCTGTCCATACCTAGCGAATTCTCTTCATCAATGATAATAGTTCCTGGATTTTACGGCCGTTACCTCCGGGAATTGTGGAGAATGTCGAGCGGTGCCGCTAGCGGCCCGTCGCCGACGCTAGCGGGCTTGGTGGGCCGGCGCCGACGTCGTGGAGTTGTCGCCGCGATGTGTATCAAGGAGGCCGACTTCATTGCAGCGATAGGATGTCTATAAGAGACAGATATCTCCAACTGAGGTCGGCACTAATTACGTACCAGATCACTCAGACATCTGCTTCCTTTTAAGATCTACCACTCTTCTACCATCATTATCTTGACTCAGTCTCAGCTATGACTCTCAAGTTCATCAACAAGCTGTACAATCAGCGTGTTCTCATCCTCGGCGGCTCAACTGGTATTGGCTTCGCCGTCGCAGAGGGAGCCGTCGAGCACGGAGCCGACGTCATCATCAGCAGCTCCAACCAAGTCAAACTGGACGCCGCCGTAAACCGCCTCAGGAAGCACGTCGAGGACGCCAACCTTCCGCCGCGCCAGATTTCAGGAAAGACGTGCGATCTTTCAAACCCCGATATCATTGAGGAAAACATCAAGAGCCTCTTGGATTTCGCTGTCCAGGGTGGCAAGATCGATCATGTTGTTTTCACGGCCGGTGACGCCATCAAGACCTACAGCCTAGATAAAGTCGCCGTCGAGGACCTTCCAAAGATCGGCATGGTGCGCATGACGGCCGTAATCATCTTGGCCAAGCATCTTCCTGGCTACATCACCCCAAGCTCCCGTAGCTCACTCACACTCACCAGCGGGACCATGAGCTGGCGCCCAAGCTCAGGGTGGTCTGTCCTCGCCGGTCTCGCCGGAGGTACGGAGCCTCTAGCCCGAGGCCTTGCGATCGACTTGAAGCCGGTGCGGGTGAACTGTGCTATCCCCGGCGCCATCCACACGGAGCTCTTCGATAATATCCCGAAGGAGAGGATTGAAGGTGCGCTGGAGTCAATGAGCCGAGACACCATCACGCGGAGTGTCGGATCGCCTTCGCAGATGGCGGAAGTCTACCTTTACTTCATGAAGTGTACATATGCGACTGGCACAACTGTGACGGCGGATGGAGGAAGATTGGTCGGGGACAGCAAGGACGCTGACCTAACCATCTAATGTGCATGGGAGCTTCCAGACTTAGACTTGGTCTAGCATCAGCCTAGATAATTTGTTCAGATCGGAAATGTAACATCTTCGTCGTTGTCAACTCGAGGCCAATTCGCACATGATTTGAGTAACTCGCTGGATCCACGAGCCTTGGATTCAAGGATGTGTGCCTCATCTTCCTGCAAACAGTACACTAGACCGTTGCGAAATTTTCTGCCGACGCCTTTGAGCGCCTCCTTCATCCGTTCGAACGCAAGAAGTAAGATTTCCAGGTCGTCTCGCAGCCCGGGATCTTTTGAAGCAGCGGGGTCGGAATCTGCTAACTTGCGCGGTGTAGACGGGCATGAATACTCCATTGCAAGGACACGACCACACGTGAATAGCTGCGAGGAAAGGTGGGGATTGACGATGTAATCCGCTGATGTTCTGGATGCATCTCGGATTATCGAGACAGTACCCCGGACTGCGGCGACACAGTGCGGCCAGTTTGTGGCGAGTTCGCTCTGGCCCTCGATAGTCTCGCCTTCACGGAGAGGTTTGTGATACAGCAGAATGGTGCTCACGCTCATAACAGCATTGAGCCAGACAACGTAGCCAAAGTCGCGATAGTCTGAAGCCGAGAGGTCAGTGGCAGAGCGAGGTAACATGAGGCGCATTCGCAATAGATGCGATGTCAACGCATCGAGGTGGGGTTTCTGCTCTTCCAAGTCGAAATCCAGTGTATAGATGCGTTCCGAGACGCGACCTAGAAAGATGTACGCGAGGATAATCAACTGCATCAACGTCGCTGTCTTCCTTCGAGCTTTCTCTTGTACCGATGTGATGAGCCGGTCCAGGTTCCAGGTATACTGAATGTGACTCTCCACTGGAGGCGGAGCTGTACCATGGAAAGCATCGTCATTCATTGGGAAATTGATCCTCAGTTGTCGGTCATCGATTGTGTGCGTCAGTCCGATGGGAAAACACATTCCTCTATCGAAGATGAAAAGCATCCATACAGCCCTTCGACCTTCTTCCTTGTCGATCCAGTTGAGACCAGACTTTGCCCAGGGAAGACCCGGTATCACTTGGGTTCCCCCATCCTGAACGTTGTAGCCCACTGATACTGCTTTCCGCCACCCCTCGCCAAGGACCACCCAGGCGCTCGAATACTCGGTCAAGAGCATTGCTTGAAAAATGATGAAATTCGCAGCTTGAATGGTCTGTAGTGGATTGTCCGGAGAATGAATGGCTTTTGAGAAGAGACTTTTCGCCTCATTGTACCAGTCCACTTGCATCTGTTGAATCTCACAGTTCGGATGAGCACTTGCCGATATCGCAATGATGGAGAAAAGAAGGAGAGAGTCATCGTAGTTGAGTGAATCTATTTTTGAAGTGAGGGTTGATCTGTGAAGGATTGGCAGGTATTGGTAAAACTTGTCGAAATAAAGTTCGAGCAGTTGTTTTAATTGCTCTGGTGGTGAGAGACTGATTGAGAAGGAAGGTGTTGATGAACCTCGAGGCGTTGGGAGACAGGTAGGATCAGAGGGCGATTCAAGCTGGGGTTCCAGTTGAACAGCATGAACGGATTCTGGCCAATCAACAGGTTGCGTATCAGTGATGTAGGTACCATCATGCGCCCAAATCCCAGCATCGTGCTGGTTATTTAGATTAGACGCTAGAAGCCATTCTGTCGGTACAGATGCAGAGACCACTTGAGAGGGAGCTCCGGCGTAGAAGCAGAAGTCGGCGCGTTTGAGACATGAGGAGCAACTTGGGCGTCCACCCTGGCGACTTTCAGCACTTGCTCAGGAGGTGATGGGAAAAAAACCTTACATCACACTTTTTCTTTCTTGATCGACATCCCGTGCAGACGTTATGCGACTTTGCTACGGTTGTCATGATGATTTGCGAGGCATGTCTGGTGGAGGAGTTGCGGACGGAAGCCCGGGTTTCGATCCGTAACGGTGACGAGGGATCACGTGACCGAACGGTAATAACCACTCGACCAAGATAGCACAGGCTTTGTTAATGAAGGAAAAATGGCATTAGAAGTTTAGTTATAGCTTATTGAGTAATATTCGTCAACTGCCTTATGGACTGAAGCATTCGTGTAAATCTTGGTTGTTCATTCATCATGGTATCCGCTGGAAACGCACTGTCTAGTATGCATGAAAATGCGACCGTATCGTGGAAAACACCGTAAATGGACCTCCACCACAGTGAAATTGCAAACATTCTATCAATACGATCTTTCCATTTCGTCTTTAGATTCTGCCTTGTGTCGTTGATTGAAGGAAGCTCCCTGGCCAGACCGTCATTGATCACTCAGCCACACGGCACAGCCACACCAACGCCATCAGGCGAGAAGCGTCATGCCCAGCCTCTCTCACTCACGCGCTTCGCCAACCAACCAGACAGTTACTTCGTATGTGAATCAAGGCTGGCGGCCCCAGCAGCGGGCCTCCCTTCTGCCTGCTCCCCTGAATCAAGGTTCCTCCGAGAGGAACTCGACAGCTGCGTACAAAAAGGCGGCACAGCTTTGGGCGGTCTGGCTCTTGAGAAATGCCGCTGTAACGACCGCAAGTTTCCCAGCCACTTTCCGCCTTTTGCAAACTCGATGACGACTTCGACGACCACGATGCCCTTTGTTGCCAACACGCCCGAATCTTTCCTCGGCCGGAACGACTCCCTGAATCCCAGTGCGACATGTAGAGGCATCACCTCCAACGGCCGGCCATGTCGGCGCCCGATTGCTGCGAAATCAGCTTCCCTCAAACCTCGCGGACGACCGTCGACGCCCGACCCCAGCGACGAGACTCTGTACTGTTGGCAGCACAAGGAGCAGGCCAGCCTGTCTGCCAAGTCAAGTCCGGGACCGAGAGGGACAGCGACCCCCATTCTCGAAGGCCGGACCAGTATCGACACGCTGGCAGATCGTCTAGGGTTGGTGGACCTCCAGGAGAAGTCCAAGAGGAAGCCCAGCCAGGGAAGACCGGCGAATGGAAATGACAACGGAGGATACAAGCCGGCCAAGACGACACGACCGAAGCCCGCCAAGAAGCTCCATTTCTGCTTCTGTTTCTCAATCCCGCTGGAGGAGGTAGGCGCTGAGAGTCGTCCGTCAAGACCGCAACCTCGACCCGTACAACGAACTTCAATGCCGGTGCCGGCCTCAAGACGGAGTTCGATGCCGCAGTCCAACTCCAAAGCGTCCCGTCAGCGTCTGGATGCGTCAGTGGCATCGCCCGGCAAAAACTCGAACCGGAGTCGAAAATCCACCACCTCTCAAACCGCGCAGGTCAAAAAC
Organism: Neonectria magnoliae; assembly: GCA_037954305.1. Taxonomy (NCBI): domain Eukaryota; kingdom Fungi; phylum Ascomycota; class Sordariomycetes; order Hypocreales; family Nectriaceae; genus Neonectria; species Neonectria magnoliae. The sequence goes on along the minus strand of JAZAVK010000066.1, from coordinate 116,718 downwards.
CTGATCCCCGATACCTTGGATCCACCCACGGCCTCGGCGTTGATGACGGAGCTTTCGCGCCCGTACGGCAACTCGGAGGAAGCGGGCTTCATATACATGTTCTGGCTCACACCCGTGTCCGACGCTGCTCCGCCCGTGGACGCGGCACGGTCTCTCCTCACACCACCATCACCCGCGGGTGGCACCCGCTCACGACGTCCCAGCGACGTCATGTCACGGTTCGCAGACCAGAGCAGTGCTACCAAGGACAAGAAGATGGTGCTCAAGATTGGACGTGCAGCCAACGTCCAGCGACGCATGAACCAGTGGCAGCGCCAGTGCGGGTACGACATTGAGATGCTACGCTACTACCCGTACCTCCCAGGGTCCAGCGAGTCGTCGGGTGTGGTTCCGCACATGACGCCGCACTGTCACCGTGTCGAACGGCTGGTGCACATTGAGCTTGCGGGTCTGGGGCTGCGGGCGAACAAGGACAACTGTGATGCCTGCGGGAGAGATCATCGGGAGTGGTTCGAAGTGGAGGCGACTCGAGATGGGGTTCGGAAGGTGGATGAAGTGATACGACGGTGGGTGGAATGGGATGACGCGAATTCTTGAAACGTTGAGATACATGCATATTATTGGCGTTTGGTTGTCCATCTCGTGTTGCCGGGAGTTACTGTGACTTAGTTTACTCAATATAGAGTACTGAATGTCTGGAGCATAGCAATGTTTATTTCAATTCATTTCGTTCTTCCTGCGCTTTCTCCCAAGTCAAGCGTTGCTCAATTTTACCAATTTTTTATTGTTCTACTACCATTTCTCCATTATAGCTTGTTTGCCCCCCATTCTACCGCTACTGCGCAAGTTCGATGGTTGGAAGTCACACTATCGTCTTCGTCCCGGGTGGCGTGGGCGCCTGGTCGATCTTCGACGATTAGTACACAAGACCCCTTCGGTTATCCAACGTCGGACACCACCACGGGCTTTGCAGTTGCGTGAAAGTCCTGCGGCATCTTGGAGAAGCCATCCGACCTACCGTTTGTTGTCTTGGGTATGGCAACGCAGATCCCCTTTTCGAGGTATTCGGGGCTGAAGCCTTCCGGTAGGTCGTCATGCCTTGATGTTCAATGCTAGCCCAGATTGGCGTCAATATACTTGGACTGGAGTTCCATGGCGGTGACAGAACACAAAACACTCTCACCGAAGATAATCTTAAGAGGAGTGACCGCACCCGGGTAATCAATCCCCTTTGACCCTCGTATTACTATACATTTTCGTAGCCGAGTTCTCCTTAGTGCGCAACACTGAAATTTGATATAAGATAGTTAGTGGATAGTGTGTTGTAACAGTAGCGTGTTGAGTGTGCAATAATGTGCAGGTGCTTGAAATGGGAATGTGGAAGGGTACGATGCTTTCGCTGAGGCGAAGGGAAGTAGAACACAAGTACTGGGATAAGCGGCGCGCAGATTAAATCCTGCAAGGCAGTAAAGAAGTTGTACTAGCATTTGGTCTGGTATCTAAGAGGGAGGTGAAGGATGTCTGAAAGTACTATAAAAAGGATTGCCGTTCCACTGCTTTTACTTTGGCTCATCAAATTCCCATATCTGTCCATCTCCAGCATTACCTGGCGTCTCTCTCTAAGGACTAATTCTAGGCTCTCTAGGGTAAGCTCTATGAGGGGAACAGCCTCATATCGCAGCGATAGATATGACCAGAACCCAGGACAGAGAAAGTCAGCACGAGAGAACACTCATCCACTATTCCAGAACGCTATTTCAGAAATATGTCTACTGCAAAAGATCAGAACCAACTTCTGGTTAATATCTATCTGCAGCCTGAAGCAGAAACTTTCCCAGGGACCACCAGGATGATCTCAAGGCTGCCAGGCATGGTGGCTCCAGCGACCTACCTACGCTATCTCGCGGAACTTTCAAGCTCTGTTGCGTCAGTTCCAACTTTTCCCCTTGATTCTGAGCTCGTTAGGCACTGTCACGTTGCTTTGATTGCTGGATTTTATGTACGAGCTGATGTGGGTCAGCTAATGGTCAGACAGGCGATCGGCAGACCCCGAACTCCCCCGTGAACCAAACTGTGGATTTATGCACCAGGTTATTCATTGGTCTAATGAATGGGCATAAGGTTGTAGCCCGAGCCTCACGCCTTAGCATCGCCAAGGTTGATCAAGATCGCCAAGGCGGAGAGGGCTTTTGAACAAGGACAGGGGCTCTTGGGCCAGGTTCGCAACGGACGTTCACCGACGGCGCAACGTAGTAATCTGAGGTGGGAACCGGCTTGAGAGTCTTAGTATTAGGATACTCTGGGTGTCCTGTGATGAGCCTTCTATGTCTCGTGTCATGCATGGCTCGTTAACGATGCTTGTCTGACTAAAGATCACGGCCTCGTGTTTCTAGTCCCCGGGTTACTCCCCCATATTCTCGGCCGAGTAGACACCGGTAAACTGGGAGAGCACGTCTCGTAGTGAAGCAAAAATCGGGGAGAAGTCCCACTGGGAACCTGCGAGCACGGGGTAAGGGTCTGATGGAGTCCGGGCCGAATGCGACACCTGTTTGGATCCACGGAGTTGGGTCGGGGTTGGTTACAGTTGAGATCAGGTTGTGACCGTGAGATTAACTTGAAGGCCGCCGTGGTTCCGGGATTCCAATTTAGGAGTCGTACCAAACGGTTGGTTCTTTAGCGAATAATCGTTGTCCCTGGACAATTGGTATGTGGATCGTTCATGTCACGAATGGCTAAACGGTGGTCATGATGAGACGGAGTTTGGTCGCGAGCCTCGGTTATGAAACTGTGATTCGATTCCAGAACATGCTGACTCCATTCCTGCCGGATTCCGCCCTACAGCCTGAATGCGCTCCGTAATCCACTTACGGACATGGGAGAGCGCGCGACAACAAGAACCCGATTGTGGAAGCACCATTCACGATGGGATGTCTTACCACGGGGATAGAGATGGACAAGCTTAAACGGCGCCCCGGGAATTCGCGACCAGAGGTTGAGCGAGTGTCACGCAATTGAGGTTCGCAGCTGATTGAAAGAGAGAAGAGACAACCAAGTCTCCACAACTGATGGTCCTGTTGCGACCCAGATAAGGATGCTTGACCGGGGAGGCCGGGCGAGGCCTGATCTGATGTTGCCCAAGGAGTTGAACGGTTAATGATGGTCTTTCAACAGAGATGGTTTGCAGTCTACGTCTTGGCCTAGGGAATGAAGCGTGTAATTTAATTTGCACCCGCAGAAATATCGTCAACCCCGAATTCCAATTTTCGAAAATGGGAAATTCTACGTTGCCCCAGCATGATCCATGCCCGTTATCCACGCGATACTCCACTAAACGCACACATCGTTCCCGTCTATCCAATCCTTCAAGCATTCACAGTCCTCATCGGACCGTCTGTGGAGCAGGCAGGTCCTCGTTGTTGCGCGCCTCTCACGGATCGTGACTTTCTTCCCCCGGCACCCGCAAGGCCACTCCCGCAGCCGCCCGGAGAATTTGAATGGCCTGTCGTCATCTCGTTGCGGCTCCCCGCATGGAACCCGCCGCTCGGCACCACGTTGCCGGCCGGCCCCGGTTTTCTCGCGGCGTAATGCTCGGCGCCTTGTCTGCTCCAGAAACCCGTCACGGGCGCGCTGGAGGAATCGCGCCCTTGCTGCTTTCCAGCCCTGCGTCACGAGCCGAGGCCACGGGGTGCTCTGCGTTCTTCTCTCCGCTTGCTCCAGGTTGGAGCGCTTGGAGAGCCCGTGGGGTGATGTGTGGGGAGGCGTGTACGGGCGGTCGGGACTGGGGAGGAGGGAGTGCTTAGGTAACTGGCCCAAATGAGGTTGACGATGTTGATGGCCGTGTATAAGAGGTGACCAAGATATGGGAAGGAAAATAGCACTGCAGATCATCAAGTCACACACTACTACAACATGCCCATTGGCGACAATTGTGTCATTGCAGACATTACTGTCTAGGTCACACATTCTAACATGCCCATTGGCAACATCTACGTTATCGCCGGCGTCGCTGTCGTCGGCGGCGCGCTCTTCGGTTTCGATATCTCGTCCGTCAGCGCGCAACTCTCAGAGAACAGCTACAAATGCTACTTCAACCAAGGCCCCCATGGACCTCCTTACTCGGACACCGAGCACTGCAGTGGACCGCGTTCGCTCGTCCAGGGCGGTATCACCGCGTCTATGGCTGCCGGCTCGTGGCTGGGTGCGCTCATTTCTGGACCATTGTCTGATCGACTTGGAAGGAAGTGGTCAATTATGTCGGGGTGCATTGTCTGGTAAGTCCAATGAACTACTGGGCTTGAAGTTTCAATGGCTAATTGTTTCAGGATGATCGGCTCTATTCTGAGCTGTGCTTCTCAGAACATCGGCATGCTCATTGTAGGCAGAATCATCAACGGCTTGTCGGTGGGCGTTGAATCGGCGCAAGTACCAGTCTACATTGGCGAGCTCTCCCCTCCATCCAAGAGAGGCCGTTTCATAGGCCTACAACAATTTGCCGTGACATGGGGAATCCTCATCATGCAGGTCTACCCTTATAGAATGATATCAGACACTATCTAACATGACTTAGGTACTATATAAGTTATGGCTGTTCATTTATAGGCGAGCAAACGGCCTCGGGATACAACACAGCAAGTTTCCGAGTGCCGTGGGGATTGCAGATGGTTCCTGCCATCTTCCTATTCTTTATGATGATGCTCCTGCCAGAGAGTCCTCGATGGCTTGCTCGCAAAGACCGCTGGGAGGAAGCTCACGAGGTGTTGGCGCTTGTTCACGGCCAAGGCGACCCCAACCATCCGTTTGTCGCTGCCGAGCTGCAGGACATCAAGGACATGTGCGAATTCGAACGCCAGCACGCCAACCTTACATATTTCGACCTGTTCAAACCCAACATGCTCCTCCGCACCACCACTGCCATATTCATGCAGATATGGGCCCAGCTGACTGGAATGAACGTAATGAGTAAGTCATATATGCTTCATGCTACACCCTAACTCTACATCCAAACCCATATTCCACTATTAGCCTTCAATTCACCGATCATTTTCTAACGCAGCGTCCAGTGTACTATATCTCCTACATCTTCTCCATGGCTGGATACAAGGGAAACGCCAATCTCCTTGCTTCGTCTATCCAATATGTCATTAACGTTATCATGACCATCCCAGCGCTCATCTGGATGGACAAGTGGGGTCGCCGCCCAACGCTCCTCATCGGCGCGACTCTCATGGGCACTTTCATGTTCGCCAACGCCGGAATTCTTGCTGTCCACGGCACAGTGGTTCCGGGTGGAGTTGGCGGCGTTGCCGAGGCCTCCATGAGTGTTTCCGGTGCGGCCGCCAAGGGCCTCATTGCTTGCACCTACCTGTTCGTTGCCTCATACGCTCCAACCTGGGGACCTGTCTCTTGGACATACCCACCGGAGCTTTTCCCATTGCGCCTACGCGGCAAGGGTGTTGCTTTGGCGACGTCCGCGAACTGGGCTTTTAACACGGCCCTGGGTCTATTCACTCCAGTTGCGTTCGTCAACATCCGGTGGCAAGTTTACATCATTTTTGGTGTGTTCAACGCTGCCATGTTCATCCACGTATTCCTGCTCTTCAAGGAAACTGCTGGTCACTCCCTGGAAGCCATCGAGGGCTTTTTCGAAGACCCCAATGGCATGCGCTACATCGGTACCCCGGCTTGGAAGACGAGGATTGCGACCAACGATGCTGTCCGCTTTGAGCGGGGCGACGTGGAGACCAAGCTCAGCGAACATGAGCATGAGGAGAAGACGGCTCTGCCTACCAATGGAGCTGAGAACAACGCGGCTGCCGCTTGATTGATGACTTATGTGGGAAAGAAGTGGCGGTTTCTTGTAATTTACCAGACGGTCAATGATTGATGGGTGCATGGCGTGAGAGAAGTGGGAGGATTTGTTGAATTAGCTACCAAAGTGAAATGCAAAATTGTGTCCGAAAAATATCCTTGCGCGGTGAACAGACATGCCTTGAGGTGTTACATGCGAAGAAGAGTTGGTGCATTGGATCTTACGAATTCAGGAACCGAATTTGCCTGTTCCAGAGGTTCGGCTCGGGGAAACGCAGTCTAAGTGAAAATGGGTTGGCGGTGTCGGAGTGGGTGTGCGGGGCCGGGCCCGACGCCATGGGCTCCGAGCCTCATAACTCCACTTTCAACGTCAACCTCGAGTACTTCTTAGATCGCTCAAAATGAGGCAAGACTTAACGAGCCATCTTGTCTAGGCTAGTACTTGGACTTGCAGTTGGCGCCGAAGAATGGCGGAGACGAAGCAAAAAGAACGTATCACAGATCGAGTGGTAATACACGAGTCGTTTTGGGCTTGGGGTGGAAGTTCGTCCTGACCGATGATCGACGTACCCGAGGTGTGAGGCGACGTGAGTCAAGCATATACCTAATTGAGAGGCGCGTATTGAGGAGAGTACAGCCCGCGAGAGCCTTGTAGTAAAGCCGGAATTCCTGAGATTCCTGTAGACTTCAAAGAGATCCCATCTTTGTCATGCATGTATGTACTTATGTGCTTGTCACAGTTTGGGTACGTTCGACCCCATCGCCGCGGTCACGTGCCCGCCGAGGATTCACGTAACCTTGTTAGATCCGGCTCACTCAAACTTTCTCCTGCTTTATTAAATCCTATGTTGCATCAATCGATCCTAACAAACAATCAAAACACCATCATGCAGCCTATCGAAGACGTTAGTGCAACCCCATCAACACCCGAGAGACGGCGACAAGATGACTAGGTGTTCAGCACACCAACCTGCAGTGCCGATCTGAACCAGAAACTTGTAATTTTGGACCGGCGGTACGATGAAAAGATGGAGGATTACCAGATTAGTACACCCAAATGCGGTGCTGATATCGAAGAACACATTTCGACTATCAAAAAACATCGGGATGACTATTTCGACTACTTCTTCGGAGCAGAAAGAGGAAGACAGAGACAGAAGAGGAAGAGGGAGCTGGGAAGAAGAAGGCTGGGAAGAGGATTCGAAGTCGGAAGAGACAACACGAATGAAGCTGGAGAAATCGGCGACTTATAAGCTCGCGTGGAAGATTGGTGCATGTACTGTGTGATTTTACAACACTGCGAGCTGACGGGGGGGGAGGAATTTGACACAGGCTCAGCATTTTCAACCGGGACCTGAGGGCTTGGTGGGCTACCGGAGGAGCGAGAACTGGGATATACAAGGCCGAGCGAGTTGCCAGTGAGGCACAAGGCCTTGGATATACAGTCTTTCATGGTGATATCAAATGAGGGGACACCAAGGAGCAGCACATGGAACCCTTATACTGCAAAAGCGCTCATCAATCGTGACATTGTTTCCGCCCGAGCCATGCCAGCTCACATGCGTTCCATTCACTCGTTCACTGTCACGTCTCGTAACTACTTTACACAAATCTGACCTCGTCAAACAGACCTGCTCGGACTTGGACCAAACTCGCCAGTTCAAACATGAAGGATTGCAGGATCATGACGTTTGTGACAATGTGGGAGACGGAGACTGTCCCTGGCTCCTTGTCGTCCTTCTTGCGCTCTTCCTTCGTCTCTTGGCTATCTTCCTTGGTCTCGTTGTTTTCGGGCGTCACCTCTTCGGCCACTGGAGAGACTGACTCGGTCTCGTTCTCTTCGTCGGCGTCGGCATCGGCAGGCTCCGGCATAGGCTTCTTGTCAAACTTGAGAGGGATAGGATCAACCTTGACGGCGGGAAGCCCAACTCGCTTAGATAGAATGGTCTGATCAATCGCCGCAAACGCCGCCATTTGGCTGGCGACGCCTTGATCCCTAACCCCGTGAGACCCTGTCTCCTCTCGAACTCGGCCCCGAGATTGGCTTCGGCCGGTGCTGACTCCTCGCTCGTTGTAGATCTCCTTTGGCGGAGCTAGGCCTGACTTGGAACCCAGGGTCGAGTTTCCACTGCCGGAACTCCTGTTCTGCTCCTTGCGTCCCCGAGGGGTTCCTGAACGACTTGGAGTTCCAAGTTCCGACAGAAGGCGATGAGCCAGTCCTTCCAACGCGGACGGTCTTGAAGGGGATCCACTCTGTGACAACTCGTCGAGGCTTCTGCGATCCGGTGTTTCCTGTTGCGCAGGAGTCGCCTTTTGCGTAGGAACCACGCTGGTCAACATCGCGTCAGCGGTCTGGAAAGCCTCGCGCCGTTGCTGCACCAAGTCGTCGAACCGCGGGATCGTCTTCCTGTACAATGCGACTTGCTCCTCCAGATGCTTAAGAACATTGAGCACGCGAGGCACAGACGTCTGGATCCACTGTGGTCGCTGTCGACACCTCTCCATCGCTTTGATTTGCTCCTCCTCTGGTGATGGGGGCATGTCCAGTTCGGTATCGTCGGCTTCAGTAGTTCCGTCCTCTGTCAGGTCCTCGGTTGTTTCAGGTTCGTCCCCGTCGTATGTATAAGAGCTGGGACTTCGGGACAACCATCCTTCGATTTTCATATAGCCGCAAACAGCCAGGTCCACCAGTGTCTCCGTCACGGACAGGTTCGTTTCCACCGGATTGATGAAGAAGGTTTCGAGCAAATCCAACAACGCATTCAGAAGAGGGTCATCGGGGCGGAGAGTATGGTCTCCAACATCTCTGGGAGCCCCGGGCAGACTGTCAGCAACAGCTGGAGCCCTCTGGTTACTTGCGGACACCCTCGGAGCAACCAGCTTGATTGAACACGGGTGGCTTTCCAGTCGAGACATGGTGTCTCGGAGAACGCCTTGGTAAATGTCGTCGAAGTTGTCCTGTCCACCAATGGTTCCAGCTAGGGACATGATGTACTCGACCTCTTGTTCATGAGCACCAACAGTCCGGCGGGGATTGCTGATGGGCAAAATGTCGGTTCTGAGAAGGGTAATGATGGCATATCGATGGTGTCGTTTCAAAATAGCCGACACCAATTGAAGTGTAACATAGATAGTCTGCTGGTTTCGCGACCTCAAGCAGGCGAGGATGAGGTCCACCAAGTTAAACAGCAAGGGCGTAACCGTGGTGTCAGATTTCTCTGCCATCATGGTGGCAAGATCCATCGACTTTCGCTTTCTGGCAAGGCTAACCGATGACCTTGAGCCAGATCTTTTCGAAGGAAGCGAGTCGGGTAGTGCTAAGAGATAATGGAGAATAAGGTTAATCATGTCGGGGTGGTCTAAAGATTCAAGGATGCGGCGGAGATAGGTCAAAACAGCCACTGACGATCCTCCATCGATATCAGAGGACTCGAGCAGAGACGGGTATCTGAATATGTCAGTAAAAGTCGCTTTTGAGACGAAGAAAACTTACAATAATTGCTGCAGGAAAATGACTTGGAAGTGCTCCAGCAAGGTCGACTTGACCTCCACCGACCGACAGTGGTTCAAGACGTCTTGCCAAAACAGGAGATGCGATAGAAAGGTTTCGAGATGAGACTGAAACTCGGGTGAGCAGGAGCTGATGACCTCGTAGTTGGATGTCGGGTGTTCGTAATCGGAAAAGGCGAGTATGGGCGGCAGGTCGTGAGGGAGGTGATCGATGACCAGCTTGCGACTCAGCTGGCTGTACAATGCGCCCAGTCCCGTGGCCATCAAGGTCGACAGATCACTCTCCACGATCCATTGCTCCAGCGGCCCCGAGCTCGACGCGGCTTCGATAATATACAGCAGTCCCGTCCGCGCAAAGTCGCCCACCTTACCCTCATGGTGGATATAGTCCATCAGGATGTAGAACAAGGGAAAGTCGGCCCTCTGGGTGCGACCGACGAAGGTGTCGCGGCTGTCTCGGTCCTTCTCATCCCGGTGCGGCCCGCCGCGCTGCGTCTTAAACCACGCGGGGAGGATCTCGGGGTCGAGGCGGATCTTGGTGGTAATGTTGAAGGCGAGTTCGACGACGCGGGACTCCGTGTCGAGGCCCAGGCGCACACTGTTGACGCCGGTGATGCGCACGAGGAGGTTCGTCAAACTAGCGGAGAAGGTCGAGTTTTCGACAAAGGCCTCCTCCTCGCTCTCGATGAGGGTCGCGAAGAACAGCACGGCTTCCTTGATGATCCACTCATTGTACGAGGTCGTGGCAATCTTGCCTATGGGGACGTAGATCTGCTTGATGGAGGCGTACTGGATGCACGGGTGCGGCAGCGGACGGCGGCTCTCGTCGCTGAGGATGTTGGTGAGCTCCTGGAGGCGGATCTCGAGGTTTTCGGCGGCGTCGCTGTCTCGGGACAGGTTTCCAGAGGTCCTCCATGTTGACTGCGGCGATGACGATGTCAGTCCAAGTGTCGCACAGCATGGTTACGTCTCGGCTCGGCACGGCACGACGGCACGGCACTGAGCGGCTGGGGAGGACTTCTCACGAGCAACTGGCCGTATTCCTTCTCGAAGCGATGCAGACGCTTGGCAGGATCCTTGGCCTGGTCTTTGCGGGAGCTCCCGGAGGAGAGGGGGCTTAACAGGCGCGACCACTGCATGGCGCGGAGGCGGGTTAGCGGATGGATTGAGGGGAACTGCGGATCGAGGACTCGAGGTTCTCGCAACTCACAAAGTCCATGGCGCTGTAGGAGTCATCTCCGGGACGACGAGGGCGAGATACGGCGTGGTCTTTGTCGCATTACTCCGCGGGGAGTCGGACGCGTTGACGTTGCAGCGCAGTTGCAGGTGTGGATGATTAAGTGCTGGCGTCGTCGCGAATTGTCTGCCCACGGGCCACTGGATGGACAGCGTTCCTAGTCGAGTCAAGCAATGCATTGCCCCCGCCACGCGATGGCGGCTCTGGAGTCAGGGACGAAGGTGGCTGTGTGGATGTGAGGCTGAGGTGGCTGAGATCTCCCGGGTAGCTGTCGACGGGATTGGGGTTTTCTGTTCTTTGAGAAGGCGAATCCTTACATGTTGTACTATTAACTGGTAATCTTCTAGATATGTGTCCTCCGTTTAGAGCTTTGCTGTTGCTTAATTTTAATAATCTCAACACTTCACTATCAATCTTCAATCAAGTACATTGGCTCCAATTTTCTACTTGTTGACTCGGAACGGAGGAGCCAGATAAATTGCATGATCAATAAATTCAGGGACGCTGAAATTAGTTTCTTGTACGCACCAACACCGCGCAAGTATGCTTGGCCATTTGCATTGACCAAGTGCATGCAGCACTGTAGGATCATGGTTTCATGTGCCGCCCGCTTCAAGAAATCCCGACAGCATACTAGTAGGGATGCAAGATTTACTAAGGTAAAGACCAAGGCAAGGAACAGACTGCACAGTCTCAGCTGTTCAATCAAGAAAATATCACTGCTTCTTTGTGACCATCTTCTTGAAACAGTTAAGGTCGTTGACTTCCCACAAAACGATTGTGCCGTCCATTCTATCATTAGCTCGTGGATCAAGACACCAGGCGCCGACTTGTCGTTGCTAAGTGCTGCTGCGAGGCATGCCCGGTCTTCAATAGGAGTGATTCGTGGCATCTGACCTGCCTGTGCGAGAATTTGACGATGGCCAGTAGCTCTTGGCACAAGACATCGAACTCATCTGCAGACAGCGTAGGGCCCACGTGGATCCTCTTCACGGCTTGGTGTTTGCCAGTACGTGGGCCTTCGGTGCAATGCTGGAGACAGACGGTACCATACGAGTCACTGCCATCGCCACGAGGTCTTCCCATTTCTCCTCGATGCGCGTCGGCCACAGGTCCTTCACCGGATCGGAGACGTAACTGGTCTGAATGGTGTAGTCATCGCCGACGACGTTGCTGTCGAGCTCCCAGTCGCGGACCAGGTCGGGCATGTTCTGGGCCAAATTGTGCATGTGCATGTTGTTGGTCGCTATAGAACGAGTGCGAGTGTGAGCAAGTGGAGGTATTCTGGGGCTGCTCACGCTTGGTGCCTGTTCAAGAACAAGGCTGGCCTCGAGACGCTTGAGGAGCGGGGCTATGAGCAGACATGTACTTGTCGGAGGACCACGAGGGAACACACAGAGGCGGTTACTTAAAAGTTGATGACAAACCGGGAAGTCCGCATGCAGAAGGGTTGTAGTTGTGCATTCTCGTATCAGCATATTTCTGGGGGTGCTTGGCGTGTACGGAGTTGAGAGCGCCATCTCCTCCCACTGGGCAGCACTCCATTCACCACTACGAGGTAGTAGAGACGTCCCTGACTTTGGGGATGAGAGGGGGTTATGAATAGCGACGGTACACTAGTCGGCGTGAGATATATTGACAGGTACAGTAACTCATTTGCTTGTTCTTCTGCTCTGCAACTAGACTACCGACACTTTCAAGATTCTTTCCAGACTAAATGAGACATCGATTTAGGCAAAGCCCTCAGCGAAATAAACGAACATTCCTCTCTTACTAGTTTATAACTGCCCGGCAGGCCTGCCTCGACGAGCCTCGCTGACCTCAGGATAAAGTCGGACAAGCATCTGTTGGGTTGCGAAGCTGTCGCTATCGGCCTTGCTCTCCACCCTCGAAACCTTTTCCCCCAGCTTCTTGACCTTTTCCTCCAGATTCGTGACCTTGTCCAAGAGCTCCTTGTTGCTATACTCCAGGGCATTAGCTCTTACGAGCAGTTCTCGCCGCTCCTGCTTCGCGTACTGGTCCGTCCCGCGCTCCAGCTCTATTAGGGTCTTCTCGATTTTGAGCTTCCACCGGGCTGCCTCTCTCGTGCCCTCGTTGATCTTCTTGTCCAGCAGCTCTTGGACGCGTCGGTGGAAGGCGAGGTAGCGGTAGTCAAGGGTCTCTACGCGGTAGTAGTAGTTGCGGTCCTGTGGGGTTCAGCGTTAGCGAATGTCTCGAGAAAGAATATGAGAGAGAGAGAGAAGTACCGGGAGACGACGGTGTCTGCAAGGGTGTCGTTTCTTGTGACTTGGGAGTCTTGGCTGGCACGGCGAGGTCGGATCGTCGCTCCTGTGAGGCGTCCCTGGGTCCTCTGGCAGGGGAGTCGTGGGCCTCCATGGTGTCGTAGCAGCAGGAGGATCACCGGAAACCGGAGGACCTTGATTTTCAGCATCGACGCAGGCGCCGCGGAGAGCGTTTTGAAGACGGCGCATCTTCTTACGTTGACGAGAGCTGAGATTGCGTTTAGGCATGGCGGCGAGCGTTTGTTGTTGTTGCTGCGTAAAGTGCCAAGTTGGGTGGATGATATCGCGAGACTGGATGAATAGTCAACACCAAGAACACCACCTCGCAGGATTCATACACAAGCAGCACCACTTCTGCCTTGCAAATGTTTCCTTGGTGCACACTCACCCTGCTCAGCCGTGACACTCCTTGCAACGAGCACCTCGAACTCGCGTTTGCTGGGCGTTTGCTGCGCAGGCAGAACGCAACCCGCCTTTCGTCTGCAGAAACAGTCAATGATTCACTGTTTCATCGCGCCACAGCACAACAACACAATAACGCTGAAGACCCACAGCCAAAACGAGTGTTGCCTATTGAACAGGTGAAGACAATAGAAACGCACCTTAACGGTTGCAATGAATCACGGCTGGCAGAAAGCCGTCAAGCGCTCCACCGCCAGCTGGCAGCATTTCTGGCCGCCTATATAAACCTCGCCCTTCTCCCTCCCGGATCTCTCTTTCTTCTTCCTTCTTCATCACACACACACACCTCGAGAAGACTTCAATCTTCTCCTTCTCTTCTTGTGTCTTCTTCTTCTTCTTCTTCTTCTTCTTCTTCCATCCACTCTCTTGCACTGCAACCACCTTCCTTCGCCACATTCTTTGGTCGCAACTTTCTTCAAGTTGCTTTCCGCACACTTCCACTTCACACTTGCCCTTGTCTTTCACTCTCCTCTTCTTCTAACATGTCTTCTACCTAGAAAAATGACTAGAAGAAAGCCCTGGTGCCAGGAAAGCGTGAGCGCCGTGCCATGCGAGAGGCTGGCACTCTCCCAGCCACCGTTCATTACGAGCCTGACGAGGTTTGCATCCCCTCCTCCTTTGCCTTCATTGCCCCGACTGACCACCCAACTGCAGGATATTGACATGAACCACTCTTCCTCTTCCCCTCCAAAGGTATGTCTGCATTTCTTTTCTCATCCACCTCGACTGCACTCTCCGTCATGAACTCTTCTTCCCTGTGAGAACGAAGCATAAAGTTCCCTTTGCATGGCGACTGGGTCTCAGCGTCCGGTTTCGGACGTTGTTGCCTAGGTGCAAAGGTCATGTGCTGTACATTCAGGTGTCTTCAAACATCTCCAAGCTTAGCTTGGCCTCGCAGCTCAGGTCGCTTCAAGGGCTCTTGGAGTCAGCCTCAAGACACCCCGTTTGGCGAGGCGTAGATCGGTCAGACTCGGGGCACCTTGTGGCTGCCGCCGAACGGACCAGTGTCTTCCAGGCTTTGCTCTGGCCTTTGACACCAAGGCCCTGTGGTCTCATGCCAGTTTACCCGAGACGTACAGCTCAACTGAGCCTAGAGGCGCCTTGGCTCTTTCAGGTCCATGTCGCACGACCATGTGGGGACTGTCCAGATGTCACTTGGTGTGGTCTGGGATTGGCAATCGGGGTTCAGAAGTTTCCCGGGGTCACATAGTGCAGCTCGAGTGGCAGACATACTCAGCTAGGATTCCCCTTGGCTGACTGGATGTGAAGCAGGCAACAGGCGAAGACGTCGAGCGAGTCGCGGACCGACTCAAAGAAACGTCCGAAACCCTCGCCAGCCACGGCGAGTTGATCAAAGAAAACGACAGTATGATCAACTACTGTGGCAACTCCCTCTACCAGCTCGAGCAGGAGTTCAAGTGTCATAAAAAGACACTGGACGACTACAAAGCCGAGTGGGAGAAGAAGTTCAAGGACATCCAGTCCTTGGCCTCGAAGGCCATCGGCGAGACGTTGGCGGCGAAAGCTGCCAGCGCCGATCATGTCGCCAAGCTTTCTGCGGAAACTCTCGAGGTGAAGCAGAGAGTTGCCTGGCTTGAGCCGATCGTCGACCAACGTATGGTCGACGAGACCATCAAGGGGGTGGATGGCATGGGCCTGTAATTGGGGGGAGGGGGAGGGGGGCTGATGGATATTGTTTTGGCGTTTTGATCATTACCAATTTGAAGAGGCAGAGATGAGAGCGATCTCATGATGCCTGATTGTGGCCTCATTTGCAAGCAAATTCAATTGCGAATGTTATGATGGATAACGCTTTGGAACTTGAGAGTACTACCAATTTGAAGGGGCTGAGATGAGTCCGATCTCACGACGCCTGAATGTGACTGCATTTGCAACCCAGTTTAATCGTGATGGTGTTTCTTCTCAAGCTGTACCGTGTGAACTACCACCCACGCACCCGACTTGCCTAAACATCCCCATGCGTTCTCTATGCCGACAGCAGTGTGCAGGCAGCCATTTATCGCTGGCACTGTGGCGGTACCTCGTCAGCACATTCACTGGAACTTGCAAGCGACACAACGTCATTAATTGAGTCGAGTTCAGCACGCTGCCAGAGACCAAGTGCTGGAACATCTCGGCCTCGTGTAGGTTCAAGAACCAAGTACTGGAACATCTCGGCCTCGTGCAGGTTCAAGAGGCCGAAAAGAGCAGACTTTGTGGCAATCGCTGCTGCGGTGTTCTCGACTCTGGAGGCAATTCTACGGATAGCGCGCGACGCAACTGGGATAACGATCCGACCGTACAGATATAGGCTCACTTCGCGGGCCGCCGTTTGACAGAGACAGTCGAGGTCGGCGGTGTTCGCACTCAGAAGACTCTGCGTGAAGGTGGCGGGCCGGTCTGAACGGAGCTTGCGCCTGATAACGAAGATCTCGTCGGCGCAACGGAAGCGAATGTCTTCAGGATCCATTTTGCGCTGATGGTAGGCGAAGAGGCGGAGAATCGGAGAAGGAATGGATAACTTAGCTGTGAAGATAACGGCTTGGAAGCTGTCGCTAGGTCATATTGTTGACAATGGAACCCAGCGCAATCGTCGGATACCTGACATCAGAACTTACCTAGCAGACATCACACGAACCGTCCTGGCATCAAGTAACAAAGTCACTGCTTTTATTCTGCATGCGCTATCCAACAGCCTATCAACCAAAATAAAAACTCGCTGTCGGCGCTGTCACATGGTCTGGCGTCGCAACCACTTCACCTCGGACTCGTCGGATCGCCGCTGCTCCCGCTTGGACTGCCGCTGCTACCGCCGCTGCCTTGCCTTCTGTTGTAGTTCTCCCAGATGTACCTCACGCTGTGAGGGTCCGGGGGGGAACTGAGCTCCTCGCCGCTCGATTGGGTGAAACCACTGACGGTGCTAAGCATACTAGAGCTTCGGCCTCTCGAACGGGTCACTCGCGGCTCGAACTGGTGAGCAGTCGTTGCGGGCTGCTGCCACATCGACACGGACGGGAGGGTTGGTGCAGAAACGGAAGGGAGCATATCCCCGGAGTGCTGCCACATGCTGGACGAGTACTGCGCAAGGTTCGTAGAGACGGGATTCCATGGTCCTGACGTGGTTGGCTGAAACGGCGGTCCTAGCTGCGGCGGGTGGCTAGACTCAGGCTGGGCTGCCATCTCAAATGGCATCCCGTTGGCCGAGTTCATGTAGTCGTGGAAGCTCTGGAGCTGCATCTGCGCATTTCTAATGTGCTCGCCGCGGGCTGCATTGGTGGCCCTCACCTGAGCTAGACGCTCATTGTAATTACCCTCGATGCCCGCGACGTGATCCTGCCATACAGCACGCTCCTGGTTCCGTCGCTCCGCCTCATCCAGACCTCGGGTGTTAGCGTCGGTGATGTTGGCGAGCTCGTTTTCGACCTTGGCAATTCGAGTGGCAATCTTGTTTCGGCGGGTGTTCAGGTTCGACTTCTCCACCTCCTTGACCTTGACTTCCTTCTCGAGCCCAGACTTGTGTTCCTTGAATGTCTTTTGTGCGGCATCAAAGACCTTCTTCTCGGACGAGCACAGCTTCTCAACTCTCTTCTTACGATCGGCGAGTTCTGGAGAGCTGTCAAAGTTCTTGAGCTGCTCTACAAGCTGCCTCGTCTCACGATCAGATTGAGCCTTCTGGGTCTCTTGCTGACGGATCTTCTGCTTGTATTTCTCGTCGTGGTTTCCGGCAGAAGCGAGTTGGTTGTCGGTGAGTTCGTTGTCCTTCTTGAGAGCGTTTGTCCTGGTCTTCCATTCCTTGCGTAAAGTCTTGAGCCGGCTCTTCTCATCGGCCAACCTGGCCTCAGCAGCGGCGATGGACGTCTTGAGCGTGGTGGCGGGTGAGTCAGGTCGGAGGGAGCGTTGGCCGTTGGGAAGCGCAGTCGAGGCGCCGTCGGCTTCGCGTAGAGTTTCCTGTATCGTTCGAATGCTGGTGGTGAAGAGAACCCGGTCGGTTCGGGTGTCTACAAACTCGCAAACGTACTTGGATGCCGGTCGGAGACCGTAGATGTCACCTGTCCAGCGGGTACCTTGCTCAGAATCCTCGGAAGAATCGTCGACGGGGAAAATGCGGGTGGGTTGCCAGAATGCGTTGTTCACCCTGACATAGAACGGTTTGGATGTATCGATACCTGAAGGTCGTGGGGCATGGCCGTTGGGTGGTTGCAACTGCGAGGAGTCGTCGCCGCTTTCCATAAAATGACTTGTGCTAAAGCATACTTCGTCACTACCAATGTAAGATATCCAAATTTGACTGGGTTGACTGTTGAATGGCGCGTTGCCTAGGTTGTGAATGTCGGTCGCGTTGGACCCTGCTGACTCGGACGCAGCATGGGACAGTTCGTATTCCTTCACCATGACAATCTTCGTGCTTGCGAGGGCTGCCCACAGCGGCTGCTGCAGGCGAACCTGGGTGCTTTGTTTTCTTCTTTTCTTACTTGTTGACGGGCCGGGCGCCGGCTGGAAACTGACTTCGGTGTCGGGCGTAGCAAACCCTGCATCGTTGGTCGTGTCGCCAGACACGCTGAGGGGCTTTCCTGCCTCGGGATCACTCACCCCAGCGGAGGCGTTGGCCTTCTCCCGCCTCAAATACCATTCGCGAATGTAGCGCACAATGCCCTGGGTCAAGATATGGATTGCCAGGACACTTTTTATCCAACCATACGCACTCCTCTTATCGTACGTGGTGGTGGTTGGCTGGAGAGGGCTATTCAAGACCGAAGGGAGTCTCCAATGCTCTGGGATATGGCGAACCACACGACCCCAATGAGCCCTAGTTCCAAGAAGAAGATGATGACCAACAACCCACATGAAGCATGTGGTGAGACCCCGCGAGGTGCCGTCCCTCGTACTGGTGCCTCCCCCCAAGGTAATAGCAATGACTGGTTTGGCAAAATCGAGGATGGCGTCCTGGATCGGACCCCACAGAAATAACCATATCAAGAGGAAGAAGAAGTCCATGCACAGGATGGTAACAAGGGAGGGCATGGTGGAGTTTCCGTCGAAGATCTCGGCGAGGTTGACGTTCATACCCGAGCTGGTGGTTACCGGAGGGACGAAGGTGAGGAAGGTGAAGACCGTGTAGATGGCAGAGAGCGAGAGCGGCGGGACGTGCATAAGGATGATGAGGATAGCGAGAGTGTCCTGCATGGGAAGGGACTTGAGCACGGTGGTGGCGAGGTCGAAAGGGCCGGAGTCGCGGTGGACATCGGAGTTCTTCAAGGCATTGACGTCGATTTGGCGATGGCCGACATCGACGGTGCCATTGGTGCCCATGTTGGAAATGCACGACTCGGAAGAGGTCTCGGAGGTGAGGGAGGAACGGCGCAGGGAGTCATCGTTGGGGCGGGAATCGACCGAGTTGTCGAGGGAATGCTTGGAGCCGTTCGCGAGGCCGTTGGCCAGCACCGACGACCCTGCGGCACCGGCGACGGTGTCAGACCGGCGGGCAGGGCCGTCAAGCTGCGCCGAGCCTTTCTTGTCGGAGGATCGCCTGGCCGGGCCTACAAGCCCATTCTCGTGGCGGGTGTCACGGTGACTGGCGGCGCCTTGCTGTCGCTTGCCCGAGCTCGAAGCGCGAGGCATGCGCGACGTCTTCTGGCCTCTCCCACAGTCTGACGGACCCAGGAACCGCGAGAGGGTAGGGCCGGCAACCGGGGCGAGTCTCTCGAGGAGGGACAGGATGGAGAGGCGGAAGGCGGGAGGGCTGGAGAGGAGCGTCGCCTAGGAAGACTCGATGCGAGGACAGGACCGTTTGGGAGGTGGCAGAGAGGCGGGGCGGATCGTCGCGACGGTGGTTTTGGAGGATGACATGTGCATTCGACGGCGAGGGTTCCCGTGGATGCCGTGGGAAGGGGCTCGGGTCGGTAAGCGAGAGGTCAACGGGCTCGAGGCGGGATCGCGGGGGAGAGAGAAGGATAGTGAATGTCGCGAAGGGCCTAGGTGAGTACGACTGCGTGGTTGTGAGACGGCATGGGTTGTGGATGCGGGTGCGGATGTGGATGTGGATATGAGTGTGGTTGGTGGAGGTGGGAGATTTTTGGACTGAGACGTGACGGCCGATGGATGGATGGATGGATGGGATGGTAGAGTCAGGAATGGACGAATGCGAATGAATGGACGGGAACGGGAATAGCGAGGGAGGATGACGGCGGGGTGCGGAATCCGCACTGTGCGCTAAGATGGCTTAGGGGCCTTCTGGCGTGGTGCGCTGCAGCCACTGAAGGGTAGTGGGTTTAGGGAGGGGAGAAGCGCCTGAAGAATCTCGGGTTCGCGTCGCTGGGGGGCTTGGGGGGGAAGGGTGACTTGGATCTACTTGGCGAGAGCGCTAGTCGCGTAGTGGTCCAGGTGGGGATGTGGAGGACCGGCAGGTATCGGGTGGGTACCGAAAGCTGGAGAATGAGTCGATGAGTGGCCGCTGAAGTTTTGCAGCGGCGTGTGAGAGGCGGCAATGTGGGGGCACCGGTTCAGTAGAGAAGTATCCATTCCCCTGAGAGAAATACTGTGAGATAGAAAGAAGACGGAACCAAGAGATACGGGACCAAAAGATACTCGTTCAGCTAGATACGCGGGTTGCTGTGTTGCGCGTGGGTATACTTCGTACAGTACGAGCGAGGCAGCAAGGATCGGGTCGGGTGAGACGAGACGAGATGGATGGACATGGGCTGGACGGATGGATGCGCGAGGCGCTACTCTGAGCTCTCAGCTGACGGCGTTTCGAAACCCGCCGACGCGGTCCAAGTCCCCGTCTCCCCCGTCCACGGTTTGCTGCTGCGTTCCCATAAGCAAGCCGTCTCTTAAGGATAACGGAATAGACAGAACTGAACGAATGCCTAGAGCGGCCCAGGCAAAGCCAAAGACAACCAATCAACCGCACTGTGTGCGCATCGGGCAAGCTTCAAAGGCAGGCATCACCAAAACACAGGTCCGGCGGGAAACCAGGGCGCCCGTTCGCGGCCGTCACAAGACCGTCCGTTGACGTCGGCTCACTGCAACACCAAGACGCTGATTCGCGCGCGGCTCTGAGTTTCAACTCTCTGGCCAGCACTGCCTTGCGGCACGACGGGCGACCGTCGTTTCCGGGGTTCGCATTGTGTCCGTCCCGTGGCTCGTGTTGTTGGATTTCATGCCCGACGCACGACAGAGACGATTCACGGCATCAAGTTAGGTAAAGCAAGCAGTCAAGACCCGCAAGGACCATCCCGGAACTGCCGTCGCTCCTCCACCTCCAGCCCAGCCTCATCGTCAAGCGTCGTCGCCAGACGTGCCGCCAACGGGGTCTTGCCGATGACAGCAATGGAGCGAGCGAATGAGCAGCGGGAACTCGCCGCGCCAGTCCCCAGAGGTTAAGCTTTTCATGCCTCGGCCTTCCGCGACACACGGAGTAATAGCAGTACATAAGCTAGTAGTCTAGTAATTAGGGCTTCTTTTCGGCTTCTCCCTTTGGCTCGCTCGCTGACGTCGTCGCGCCACGGGCTGCCGAATCGGGCGGCCGAGGAGAACTTGCCCTGAGCCGATCCAAGGAGACACACGGACGGACACGGACCTTTGCCTTGGAAGCCGCGAGCAGTGTGGATTCGCGATGCCTCGGTCTGAGTCGAGTCGAGACCAAAACCAAGCCGGCCGCTTCCAACTTTTTTTTTTCTTCCAAGGTGAGCTTGAGAAATGAGACTCCAGATTCTACGACTCGTACTAGCAGGAATACCGCCGAGCCCAGAGGACAGGGGGCAACCCAGATGTCATGAGCTATTATAACAACCATAATGCTGCAATCCTGTATTCACTATTCGTATTCAGATGTAAAAGTGCAGGATCTGCTCAAATAGCCCTGATGCAAGATCCGGCCCCGGCATTTCACTCACTCGGCCGGCTCATTTCAGCCTCTCGATTTCGACTTGGCTGGTTCCGTCGGCCACGCCGCGAGCCTTCTAAAAAACCCGGGGCAAGCTTTTTGACGGAGCCGACATCCCTATCCAGCGAACCGGTTTCAAAAGCAAACTCGCCAAGGAACCCTTCTCTCTCTCTACTCGTTTATGCTTCTCAATGCAACGTCTCGTCCCTAGTAAACACAGAAAAAGGCAACAATCCAAACCCCCCTGCCGGTGGATCCCTCCATCGGAAACGACGCCGGTCTTTTCTGTTCGTTCATAACCACTCATCAGCGCCGTGGCCCCCGACGATAAACGCCGCTCGCCGATCAACATTCGTCTCCGCTTCTTGACTGTTTTTTTTCTTCTTCTTCTTCACAAGCGCAGCGCACACATTGGACTCGGGGACCCTTGTTCGCTTGTTGTGGCTCCGTTTCCAACATTGCAGTGGGTTTCCGTCGTCTGGCGTGCGCGCAGCCGCCCCCCTTTACACAGTCTGTGGCACGCACAGTGGAGGTTTTTAATCTACTTGTGCATTCTGGTCCATGGCAATTGGGTGAAATTCGTGGATTCGTTGCTTATGCTGTTCTGCTGGGACATTCCCTGGAGGCGTTCCCAAACGACAGACCGCCAGTTCGGTGTGTCTACGTATATTCGTACTTGCTCTTCTAATTTTTGAGTTGTCTTTGCAGAACCGTCTTGTTCTATTCATGTTCATCTAGAGTCTCCTCGTCTCTCAATGCAGAAACCATCACCGGCATATCATCCCCATGTCGTCTCCCCCCGGGGTTGCGACATTCACTCACAGACTGCCCTTGGTGGGTTAATTTCCATCCCTTCCCATTCCCGGCGCCTCTCCCGCGTCCTGGTTCCTTTCAGAGCCGTCTGAAGATACAGGCGAGCGACACTCACAAGACACACGACGATCCCCCTCACCCATACCACCTAGCGACCTATCGTCTTGCATTATTTAGATTCTGGAGGGGGGCACTTTTGGATGCCGTCTTCGGTCGGCAGTTTTGGTGGCTCTTGGTTTGTTTTCAGGACCCAAGGTTCCGCAACCCTGTCCCTGCACATCATTTCCTCTCTATACAGTACTGTGTAGCGAGTGCACAACTTGGCTGCTCCGAGTATTCATACATTGTACCTATGAAGAGCAATTGCACTGCGCTGGATGATGCCCTCCTCTCCCTCTCGAGCGGGGTGTGAAATGACGGTGTGCATGGCAGCTAAGCCGTTGGCAACGCCTTTGGGAAGTGATTTACCTGCATTTCTCCCAATGGCCTGACTTGACTCCCCCCTCCGACCCCGTTTCGCGATCGCCATGTCCATCCACACAGGCGCCGTCCAGCTGGGAAAGCGGGGGATGAAGCCGTGGAACAAGGCGACACACACAAGCCGTTGCGCCACCAACCTGCAGAGCAGCGACGCATCCTTTCTGTCGTCTCCCTAGTGGCGGCTTATCGACAGTTGGTGTTGAGCTGGCAGTCTTCGGTGCCAATGCTCGAGTTTCAAATGCCGCTTCCTGGTCCGTAAGGGATGCGTTGTTAATCACCCGGCGTCTTGACCGATTGATGCTGACATGAAGGTACTGTTCGTGTACTCGCGCAAAGACTCTCTTGTTCTTTGTTCTTTGTTAATTTAGCAACGCCATGTGTGTTGCCGCTTGTGATTGTTTATGTCAGCATCGAGATGTAAGTGTGGCAGGAGATCGTCTAGTTATCCTCCTCCTCCTCCATCATCTACCCAAACAGGCAACCCGATAAGACATCTCCAGCTCTTCCAACACCACCCGTCTCGTCTCATAAACTACATCGATATACCACCTCCCATTCCCGATCCCTAAAGCAAACTTTGCAAAGCTCATCACCTCGCCTGCACTCCCCTCCACATGACACCTCCCCTGTCCGCGGCCCCCCACACTCTCACCAATCATCCCTGACCACGCTCTTCCATCACACTGCGACAAACCTATCGTCTTTGCCGCGACCCAGGTGCTATACCCAAGCTAAAGTACCTCATCGTAAGGTTCCGGCACCTAGCATCGCGATATCACGCTGCACGAAAAGCCCCTAAGGCTTAGCTCCCTCCTCACCCAGTCAAGTCAATACACACACACAGACACGCCCGCAGAAGCCAACTACCTCTGCGCCCGCTCCGTTTTCCCTCCCGTCGTTGCTTTTCCTAATCTCTGGCCCACCCGACGGTATTTGACCCCTGTAATTAAATGGTCAACTAAACCGTACAGTATGTGATTCATCTAATTGCTATTGGTGAGCGAGCTTTCCCCGACTTTCCGCGGTCGCGTGCCCTAGTGAGTGCCGATGGTGGGGGAAGCACCGATGGACGACTTGGCTGGGCGATATCGGCAGACGACTGCTTTAGGTGTAGGTGCAAAGACTCTCATGTACTTTGTACTACATAAGTGTAGGGTTCTGTTTTCAGGCGGTCTAAACCTGGGTCCTGCTTGCTAATGAGTTAACTTGTGTCTCAACAACAGCTTGAATTCAGCCGACGCAATCGAGAGAGTGGATGGTAACATGATTGCACCTTTCCTCACTGTTTCTGCCAAGCTAAACCTAAACATTCATTCACGCTTTTGTGATATGTATTGCTTTTTCACCCAAAGTCGTACGCTGGTTTACGTCAAAAAGTACATAGTATACATCTCTTCAGTCCCTTGCTTCTTCCCAATTGTCGTCGCAGCAACCTTTTAACAGCCGGCTTCATGAGTCTTGGCGAATTGCAAGACAACTCTCAAATCAGACCTCTCTGGAAATTGCCATAGAACCCTTTGCCACGGTCCTAGCTGGTCGATTGTTCAACCTGAACTTTTCACCCCCCAAGAAGAGGATGTCCGACTATTGCTCTCTCTTAAAGCTCTCCCCAGTTGGATCACAAACGTGGGAAAACTAGCATAGGATATTCGGCCATATTGATACACGGTTGATCAGCTAAGTACGTTGTGAGTTTCGTTAATAATAATAAAATAACTACCGCGTCTCCGCGTCACGTATGGTCCTTTATCTAGTTCCTTTCCATGCTTTCGCTGCTCAAGGAAAAGTACATGCTAACCACTCTTCCATATCACATCATTGTCCCTTCACTTCCGGGCCATATTCTATGTTCTGGTCCGCCATTAGACCAAGACTTCGTTTCGGAGGCCGTTCATCCTGAGTGCTCACCAGCCATCTTCTTACTCCCAGGACCGGCGAAAAGCTCGTCAATTGGGTTGTCAGCCGTGAGCCACTGGAGCTGGACGCTATTCCGGCGCCGGTAAGCATGTACTGGCCTACGGACGGTATCTCACGCAATTTTTGGCCATACCGAGCTGTGGTCACTGAAACGGCCACCCCTTACGAACGAGGATAAACCTCTAGGCTATTCATACTTTCCCAGTGAGATCAGTTTTGTCCCTAAAGTGTGACACGGCTTTTCCCTGACCTTGGTTCGATACGACCACGAGAAAGTGAATAAAAACAAGTGAATCTTATACAGAGGCAAACAGAATCACTAATCTGTGGACAGGGAGGACACTTCGCGCTTTGGAGTAGCCGAGGATTGTCTCGGATTGACAAGTTGGAAGGTTAGAAGCAGAACAAGGCGAATGAGAAAGACACGCCAGTTCTTAGGGTCACTAGGGGCCTCGTCTACGAACAGCATAGTCTCTACAAGATAGAAGACCGCATAAAAAGGTGATAATTCTTCCTGGCTACCCACACCTCAATATCCAGTTACACTTTGATCTCCTGGCCCGGCTAATACCACTATGCAATTTCTTCTCAGGTTCTTCGGGAGACACAGAACGAAACAAGGTTGTGACACTACCAGTGGACAAGGTCTTGGACGTTGACAGGAAGTCCAGACTTCATGGAATGATTCGCGCCAACACCCACCAGCACAGCATTGCCGCCATCACGAATGTAGGCAGCCCTGTTGAACTTGTCATTGTCGCCGACAATAACATCATGAAGCAACACGGGGTCGCCTCCACCATGTCCGCCCTCTCCCTTGACGACATCGGCCTCGTACGGCTCTCCAAACAAGGGGTAGACGACAATCTTGGTCTTCTCGACACCTCCCTGGATGTAGTCCGCGTCCTTGATTTCCTTCTTGGCGACTGGTTCCAGAGCGGCCGAGTAGCCGCCCTCAACCACGGTGATTTCGAGGCGCCCTTTGCTCCCGTTGAAGACGCAGCGGTACCCCTCCCAAGGGGCGTACGCGTAGGTGTTGTACGTCATGACGGCGCGGTTCTTGTATTTGATGATCATGGAGAGAGTGTCTTCGATGGTGATGCCTTCCGCAAAGCAGTTTCGGTCCCGGATGTAACCATCTTCATGTTCGGCGTCCAGATACATCTTCTTCAGCGTGGAACTGGTGTCAATCTGGATGGCGAACGGATCGTTCTTGGCCTCCTCGTTGTTGAGGTACCGATCTCCCAGGTTGGTGACGCCGCGTTTCTCGGCGTTTTCTTTGCCGTAAAAACGGAGGTCGCCCACGCAGTAGACCGTCTCAGGCTCAGTGTTGAGCCAGAAGTGGACGAGGTCGAAGTGATGGATCGACTTATGCATTTGGATGCCGCCACTATTCTCCTTTTTCCGATGCCAGCGCCGCATGAAGTCGGATCCGTGAGCGCAATCCAGGATCCAGTCCATGTGGACCGTCATGACCTCGCCGATGACTCCCGAGGAAATCAGTTCGCGAACCTTGGTGTGGTGAGGGGCGTAGCGATAGTTGAAGAGGACCCGGATTTGTTTCCCAGTCTTCTTCTCGGCGTCGATCATGAGCTGGAGCTTCTTCTCGTCAATTGTCATTGGCTTCTCCGTGATGGCGTCGCAGCCAAGCTCCATTGCTCGGATGCAGTAGACGTGGTGCACGCGGTCGATGGTGGTGACAATGACAACATCTGGCTTCTGCTCGGCAACCATCTTGTCAAAGTCCTCGGCCTTGTAGGTGGGCAGACGCTCGCCGCCTAACTCGACCATGTGGTCGTTGCAAGCGTTCATGCGAGTCTGGTTGGTGTCGCATATTCCGACCAGTTTGGAAACGTCCTTGAAGTCTTGTATGATGCTTTGATAGTAGAAGGAAGAGCGAACACCCATGCCCACGATGGCATATCGCTTGATCTGAGGTGAAGTCATAGTGAAGGATAGATTTAAACAGTATAGCTTCAAGAGATGATCCTAGCTGGCAATGATGTGAATGATATCATTGAGGAATGGCTGAGTGCATTGTCGCAGCGGCTTTTATATTCGTTGGCTCTACGGCGTCGGGTCGCTCTGGTAGACGAGCAAACACCTCGTAAGGCATCTTTGCAGACTCACACGCAGTTCAGAGATGCTGATTGAGGCACTCATCGCAGATCCCTAATACGAAGGATGGTGGTGCAGAGCAACATCAAAGCGGAGAAGTAGGGTTGAGAGTGCATCCGACCCCATCTTGGTCTAGCAGTTTTCTGACCTACATGAGTAAATATCACCAGACCCGCTGTCTCAAAAGTAAATGTTCGTTAGTTGGCTGGAAGGATACACTGGCCGACGAGTACTTCCAAATTGGGGTCGGAAATCGGAACCGAGGGATCAATGAATTCAGCGCAGAACGTCTTACATGGCGAGTTGAGTAGGTCCACTGCCGAAGTGACGCAACTGCATATGAGACAGGATTATCAACAATGGAAAAAAAAAATGGACTACACACATAGAATAGTACTAGATGCTACTTATGCAAAAAGTCCATCTCTCCAGCCAATGCCGCCTTGCTAAGATGAGTGCCCCTTTGTATGCGGCCCAGTTACTCTGATCCCGTCGACTTCTCGGTTGATGACGGCCTTTGAGAATTTCCTTGCTGTCATATGCTTTTCTGCAAACAGGATATCCAGCTCTTCATACGTCCGGCCTCGAGTCTCCGGCAAACGAAAGTATGCCCAAACTAATGAGACGATTGTCAAGCCACCAGTGAGGAGCCCCGTCTTGCCTCTCCAGTTCGCCCACTCAGGGTTGAGAATATATGGCGCCACGACACTGTTGATGATGTTGAGTACGAGATAAGTGCCACGAGCGATGGCCAAGGTTTTGGCACGCAACCTGGTCGAAGACACTTCGCCGTTGATCACGTACGGCAGTGGCCCAATGGTAAGACACCAGACGCCGAACCAGACCAAGTAAACAGCGGTTGTGGCGAAGCCGAAAGCGGCAGTTTGAGGGCCAAGTGCCAGGAAGCCGATCAAGAACATCAACAGCGCCAACACCATGCACCCGGAAAGGAAGAGGGTACGTCGGCCGTAGTTACCGCTCAATGCGGCTGATGCCAAGTTGCAGACGAGATGAATCCCCCCGATTCCGAGTGTCATCTTGAACGAATCGTCAGCACTCAAGCCCGCCTGCTGGAAGAAGTAGGTCGCATAGCCCTGGATGACGAAGCCGGTGAGAATCTGAATGCCCCACGACACCGACGCTACCTCGGTCCGCCATCTGTCGACCCCGGTGAAGCAGGCGAGGTACGACGTGTCTTTGCTGATATCTTGCTCCAAGTTGTTTGTTTGGATCATGAGCGCCACGGTTTGCTTCGCTTGCTGCCGTGCGAGCTCCGGCGTCGGGGCAGATGTAAGTCTCAAGACGGACCTCTCGGCCTGTTCGTAGCGACCCGTGCGAACAAGCCACCACGGGGACTCGGGACAGAAGGTGGCGAGCGGGAAGATGATGACGGGCCATACAAGCTGGACCGCAAAAGGAATGCGGTATGCCCATTGCCCCTCGGTATCGTTGAGGCTGAAAAGAACGGCGTAAGAGAAGAACTGGCCGATTCCCCAGCAGGCGACGACCCATGTCTCGAGGTAGCTTCGCAGAACCAGGGGAGCCACCTCAGATGCAAACGCCGGGGCCATGACGGTGAACAGTCCCCAAGGGATGCCACAGAGAAGCTGGCCGACGAACAGAACCTTGACGTTTGGGGCAAAGAGTTGGATGAAAATGAGACCGGTGAGTGCTAGCAAGCCGCCCTGGAGGACAGGCTTGTGTCCAAAGCGGTCTGTGAGATATCCGTTGAGGGTGATGCCGATGACATTACCAACGGGAGTCCCCATACCCAGAGCCATCTGCCACGGGGCACTCAGGGTATATCTTCCAGTGTCGCCGATCTCGTGCCCGTATTTCTTCTGGAACGCTGGGAAGCCAAACAGGCCACCCATCAAGGCAGTATCGTAGCCGTCCATGATGATGCACAGACTGACGACGGCCGACCAAGCAACGGCTTTGGGATAGCGCCTGGTGGCCTGGAGGAACGTCGTGGTGTGCTCGTCCTCGGTGGCCAAAATCGCGTTTTCCTTGAGCTTGGTATCATCGTTGACCTGTTCGCTACTGGAGAGGCCCACCGCTGGAGTGCTGTCCTCGACGTGCTGGGTTCCATGCTTGCTGTCGATGGAATCTCTGGCGGCCATTTCGTATAGTGGAATGCTCAGATCGATGGACTAGAAGGCCGGTAGTAAACAGGCGTAGATGGGTGACTCGCAGACTGCTGAGGCCAAGTCAAGAGGCAGAGAGGTTCAGTGAAGCATGAAGAAGAACAGTCTAAGACAACAGGGCGGCGAGAGGGGACTCCTTGTTATTTGCGAGACTCGTTTCACTGTTGGCTCGTCTGTCCCATCCTCGTACTCCTAGACTGCAACTTGGTGGGCACAAGTAACCAGCCAATCAGTCTCATCTCGTTCAACCCCGGATGCCAGTGTGGGTGTGGATTCAGGACATAACAACTTCCCCACGGGGATTCGTAACATCAATTCGGACTAAGCTGGTCGATCATGGGACGCCACCGGGCTTTTTGCCAGTGCCGTGTGTGGCACGGATGAGCTTACAGCCAACACCACTGGTGTCATACGACCCCTTTTATCCAACCACATCTAGGCATACTTATTTAACGTAGATAGAACGCCTTTAGAGATACCTTTAAGCTAGGAGTAGCTTTGAAAGTCCGCGTGGTCAAAGGACATGATGTACATATGAATGAGGAGTAACCCTTGTCATCGCTGGACATGCCAGTGTTGGGCCATTTGATACCAATGTCGATCATGTCCTCCTAGAAAGATCCTTATGTTTTCTGCTTCCCTACTTATCTGGAGTATCCGATTAGCTTATGACTCCCGGACCAGGATCTCTTTAGCCAGCGGCGACTTGCGGGGTAAATGCCCGAGGATACGTCACATCGCCAACATCATGTTGCAGCAACCGTGAAAGTCGGCGGAGCATTTCCGCTTTTGGGTCGGATAAAGCAATTCCTTATTTCGTTGCCGCTCCAGAAAAGTCTCCGGCCTCTAATCAACTCCAACACGTTGCGACATCCGACCCGATTCCATCAACTCCCACCGACACACACTCAGACAGAGTCCATGGAAATCGTATGGGACTCTTTCGCAACTCCGGCAAGGGCGAGGAAACGCACATCACAAGATAAGTCTCCAGGGACCAGTGCTGGGCCGCCACGCAGCTAACATCCTTCTCCCCTCTACCATGCCAAAACTGTCGTACGAGCAAAAAGAGGTGCTTCCACGTGGAAACGGCCAACGTGGCTAAGAGTGTCCAAAGGATCGACATACCAGCAGCTGTAGACTCTCACTCAGAGACCGCCACTCGAGAGTCGAGCCTCGGTCCAGGTCGCGTGAGCGAGTACAACCCCGAGTCTGTTCTTGAAGAGCTCGCAAAGGAGCCCGATGCATGCTCTACATCTTCACGGCCGCGGCACCGCCTCGCTCCTCCACGAGAGCAAATTCCATCTGCTACTGATAAAGCGGAGCGGCAATTGATCTGGTACCAGAGACATAGGCGGAGAGCCGTTCCGCTAAGGCTGTCAGAGTCTCACCGGAAGTACCTCGAGGATGTCGGCGCGTTCCTTGACTTACCAAGGGCAACGTCAGATACCCTCCTACCTCTTTATGTTTCTTTGCTAGACGACCTCATCCCCATCGTGGACGGGGCTGGCGTCTTCCGTGATTACAGCAACGGGCAATCGTCCATATATCTAGTAAGGGCGATGTGTCTAGTCACCTGCAAGATCAAGCAAGCGGCTCCCTCCCTGAGACTAAAAGACGATGGCCCGCTCTTGGAGCCCGCAAAGTTCGCATCCGAACTTCTGGCTGGCCTTGACGCGGCCACCAAGGCAGACCTTGAAGTAGACCGGGTCACCAAAGTCCAGATCCTAGCGTTGATGCACCTGCACAACGACGGACTAGCCGGAGTGGACCGTTCTGCAAACTACCTATCGCAGGCCATTTCCGAGGCATGGTCACTGTCTCTGCATTGGAACATCCCCGGCAACTCGGACCAAGCTCAGTGCGACTTCCTGTGGTGGACACTGCGAAACTTGGACCGGCTCAACAAGCCCGTCATGGGGGCCTCGCCTTTCATCATCGACGACACCGACGTGGAACTCAAGCGGATCACGCCCAAGGAGGGAAGCTACCGGTCTCAGATCATGGGCATCTCCCTGGCGCTGGGCGATCTCATGGCCACAGCAACCAAGGTCTACAAGGCCAGCTCCAAAGCCACTGCGGATGACTGTCTGGACTTTCCCTCGCTCTCTGATTTCACGTCCGGGACCAGTTTCGACCAATTCCACAGGTCGCACAGAGGTATGCTTCCAACCTGATGCAGTCCCGAGCTGTTCTCAACTAAAAATAGCCTATCTCGAGATCTGGTATCACGTCGCTGCCATGCTTTCCTGTCGGTACAGTGGACCAGGTAGCATCCAGTACAACCGACGCCTTGCATCAGCCGATCGTATCATCAACATCGTGCTTCACGTCGGCCACGAAAGGCTTCCTCCCCTGCCGCTCGTCCCATATGCCATGTCCATGTCTACGACCATTATCTACCGCGCCCTCCGCGACGAACAGCGAGACGTGTACTCGGCATGCAAAGACCTCCAATTCTGCTGCGACGCCCTAGATCTGTTTAGCCAGCAGTGGACAAGCGCAAAATGCGTCGCCAAGCTCGCCAAGCGGCTATGGAGGGTTCTTACCAAGTCGGGGGCGCTGAATTCCCGGGCACAGAGCACATCGGAGGAGGCAGTCCCAATGGAAGCTGAAGCCGCCTGGGTCATCGCTGATGGTCGGAGTAGCATGGAAGCGAGTGGCGGAACACTCGACAAGACGACTCCCGTTCAGAGGGGCCAAGGCGCAACTCAACAGGTACCTTCAGACAACTACCAGGACTCCGAGGTTCAGCTCACACAAAGCTGGCCTGGGATGGATGCATCTTATTTTCAGCTTGATAGGGCATTCCACGACCTGTTCGACTACAGCATGCCCAACATCTTGCGAGACCCAACGACGTGGAATTTTGCCAACGTGGCAAGTGAAGAGGACGGCTATCTGAGAAATGACTTTCAGTTCTCCCCATACTTGCCTTCACCAGAGCAAGAAGAATGCCATTGGTATAGCGACGGGAATAGTGTTCATAAATATAGGTGACGGGTCTTAATATTTACTCTTCGGGTACATTAGGCCTATAATATACATACATCAGCACCATCATTGTTATCGTTGCCAGAGTCCCGACTGGGGAAGACAGCGGAGGGATGCTTTTTCCGCTGTTATACTTACTCCTAGTCTAGGAGAGGAGATAAATAGCTGCAAAGTGCCGTACTTGAGGCTGCCATGTCCAACCGCTGGTGCGCTGAGGATTTAGTGAGGCAGCTTCTCGGTGGCCGGGGAGGGGTTTACCGAAAGGTGCCCCAGGAGTCGCGGACCGCGAGACTCGCCCTTGCAACGATCACATATCACTTGGCCAACCTGGATCTGTTCAAAGTAGTCTCAGACTCGTCCACTCTCGACGTGGAGTTTCTCATTGCTGCAGCGCGATCGAGACTCACGCGGGGGAGGCAGGAATAGCTCAAGAGGAAGAGAATATGGAAACGCCTTCTATCGTGCGTCCTCAAAACTAAGTCTTGCGACGCCAATATCAAGAAGACTGAGCTGGTACTAAAGGCTGCCGCACAAGGGGGGCTTGGACAGAATTAGAGACGCCGAGATGGTACTGAAGGCTGCCGTACAAGGGGGGGGGCGTTGACCTGGTTGGATATATCGTCGAGCAAGAGAAGCCTCAAGTTCTGGGCAAGGCGATTTTCAACGCTGCGGCGAGCGGCTTATATCGGCCGCGTGATCTAGTCGACAAGCTCATTGGTGCGAAAATACCTGGTGTCATCGGAGCGGTCGCATGGCGAAAGGCCATGGCCAACCCGGCGGCTGACGGGGAGCTCATCTTTCTCCTCTGCAGACCCACACCATCTGTTATAAGCAGAGTTGGAGACATGTTGGGCCTGGTACGCAGCGTTGCCAAGAACTGCAAACTTGGCGCGGAAATGCTCGTTATGCTGGCTGAAAAGAGACCAATCCCCCAGAACATTCCAGACAGCATCGTCAGACTCGCCGTAGCCACGGCAATCCAGCGGTGCTCAGGCTGGTTCTCCCTGCATGGGGCCCCGGGGAGCAGAAGTCTAAGAAACACAAACTCTCCATACATTTCTCTTCAGTACCAATCGAAGACCCGGCGATGGCCTTCAAGAAGATAGTCGTCGAGGCACCAGGGGAAGCCATTCTAGCTGACCTCTGGGACAGGAACCCGACCGCGGTGCTTCACTTGGAGTCGGAAGCGCCCGAGGATCACTGGGACAGGCGCGTCGCTGAGTGTCTCCAGGTCATACTGCAGCATGATGGCGCCAAAGCGGACTGGATCACTCAGGAGGTGCTGATAGAGGCGCCAGCAATCCGCGGCCCGTGGGTGATGAAGGTGTTTCTAGACTCCGGTTGCCACGTTGTCCAGGACATACAAGAGGTCGCAGGTATGACAACGGTGATGAAAGCACCCCAGGGAACGTCTCATGACGTAGTCCACAAGATACCACAGGTCGTGTCCAAAGAAATGGCCGTAGCAGCGGCCGGAAACAAGTTCTACGGCCACAAGCTGCTCCCTCTCCTCGTACAGCACTTCGATGAATACAGACTCCCCGTCAACGATTCAGCCGTGCTCCATCAGGCCGCTGCGCGAGGAAGTCTCAGCACTATCCTCTTCCTTCTCGGCAAGGAGCCTTTGCAGCCCTACCCCAGAAGTCGTCGAGTTCCTGTTTCGAAGCACCGATGCCGATACCATTGGGGCCGCTGAGCTCGAAGCTGCCGCCGCCAACTCGGATGAGACGCTGGAATGCCTACTGAGCCGCCTGCCTGTCAAATCCAAACGGTCATACTGGCCCTCACGGCGACTGCCTAGCAAAGCACTTGCAAAACTGATTGCGCAGAGCTACATAATGAACATTTGGAGGAATCTTAGTAACTCTTGATCTGACCGAAATCGAAAGCTTCATCGCGAGAAGCTTATGAAGACTCTAAGGCTTTTATCTCGGTATCACCCAACTCGTTGGCTGACGACTAACTCAATGGTAGGAAAGAGAGGGGTCAACAAGGTAACCTCCCTACCATAATCTTCCTATTTCAGTGTCAAGCTAGTACATATATCTTGATTACTCGCCTTTACTTGTTCCATTATTCTCGTCATGTCTATTGGTCGTTGTGATAGCGTCTGGATCTGGCCTTGACCAACTCGCCTTTGCGTGACTTGGTGTATTCGGAAACTCGACACCAACTAGTGGACTGTAAGACAAAAAGGCACTGATAATGATCAGTATTGAGTAGTGGTATGTTTTTCGTTTGAGGCTAAAACCTGGCGCCGCCGCCCGCCGCTATCAACGCTGGGACCCTAATCACATATAAATACTCCGAGCAAAGGAACGGGAGGTAGACCGTCAAAGTCAAAATGGTCTCACAGCGATTTGCGAGTCTAAACCCCAGGAAATATCTATGCTTTGACTTAGTGGTTGTGAATCGCACTAAACTGCCACTTACTATGTACAGCGAGATTCATGACTTCCTGTTAAAATGTTGTTACTCACATTAGAGCAATTACTATATATAGAGGTGACGGACTTTACTTCATAAAACCAAACCACATCGTGCAACTCAACGTGACAGCATATTCACCACCCACCCATCCACCGAAAACAGCAAAATGTGCCGCCACAGAATTCGCCACTACTATTGTGCGGACTGCGACGCATTCCAATGGACTGTCTCAAAGATCGTCATATGTGCCCAGGCCAGGGCGAGAGGCAGCCCTTGCGAGCAGCTTCGGATCGACGAGCAAGATTTGTCTCCGCCCAATCTACTGTGCGCTGGGTGCGAGCAAATAGTCCTGGAGAGGCGATGGGTAAAAAGATATGGGACTAGGTGATGGGATGCCTGTGGGTCCTGTTGAGGATTAGATAATTAAACAGCGTAGTTTAATTATTGCTCGAATCTAAACCACAATTCTTCTACTATTTCCCCCCTTTTTTCATGATCCTCGTTTACAGTTCACGCAAATCAGAATGATAGCTTGAGTAACCATGTAGTCGGCTAGGCAGGCGTTTCCCACCACGTGCGTCTTGTATCTCTCACAAGTACTCGCCAAGACTATTATTTGTGATAAGTGAACAGTGAGGCGCATGATGGGACACCATTTGATACGTATCTCGTAATGCGCTACAACATTATCAATGAAAAAGGCTCTCGATCCACATCTCGTAACTACACAAATGTAAGTTCCTAGAGCATGTTGGATAACATATCACAGTTCGTTCAAATCAGCATCACATCAGGATAGAGAGACTGAGATTCACCGGATCAGTATTGCGTCGTGAATCACATTACAGCGAACGCATGATGTGCTGAGTTAAAGATATCTCCCAATGTTATTCAATTCAGGGTATGGGTTATATAAGAGCAACGTGATGTCCCTCGTGCATATTTACCTCGATATCCAAACCCAACAAACGTCAGAACATCTACGCCACACAGTCAACCAAGATTCTACAACAACGAGCAAAATGTGCACGAAGCGTGTGATGGAGCAGTATTGTTTCTACTGCGACTATTTGATGGAGGCACCGTCCGAAATGGACAAATGTCGCAAAGCGCGTAGAGCAAAACAATTCTGCCCCGTTCCCTTGATTGAACGCTTGCGCCTTTCGCCGACAACAAATATTTGCTGGAACTGCCAGTTGAGAAGAGACAAAAATGGCAATATCGAAATCATTGGCTGAAGGTTAAGGAGAGAGAAATGGCTCAAGGGTGCTCATGAGTCTTGACGCAACCAGTCGGGCTGTGTGAGTAAATGATAGCACAGGACTATTCTCCCGGTACTTAGTGGAATAGAAAATTATACTTTGAATTTTAACAGCCATGAAATCTTTGGTGACCTGGTCTTTAGTGAATATCATGTTCG
The DNA here is from genome assembly GCA_037954305.1 of Neonectria magnoliae. Classification (NCBI taxonomy): domain Eukaryota; kingdom Fungi; phylum Ascomycota; class Sordariomycetes; order Hypocreales; family Nectriaceae; genus Neonectria; species Neonectria magnoliae. Next base: position 81,215 of record JAZAVK010000066.1, on the reverse strand, counting down.
AATGAATGTTTGTGTTGAGGTGATGCTGGAGGCTGAGTAACAAGTGACCTTGCGCATCTCGAGTGATACCCTGCATTTCACGACGAGCGTCTCATGGTTATGCTAATTCCCTAAACTACAGTAATTCAGGGAAGTCAGAAGTTCTTTATGTCATCATCATAACCCCAATACCCTGAGTCTAGGGGAGAACGACACCATAAGGATCTGGAAAGCGCCTCCTTCACTCGTCCACCCGATCGACAGTCCATGAATCATATAACTAGCTAGGATTTAATCTTCCGAGTCTCTTTGATGAAAACCAAAGGCCCAAGGCGACGGCGTTCCGTCCCGCGTTAGGTCACCCTGGATAGCCTCTCTAAAGGACTCCGGCACACGGCGTATCCAGATCTCCTCCTCCAGCTGAGCGAGGTCCCTAGTGAAAGCCTGTAAAACTGTGTCGTCGGGAATGTCGGGGGATTGATATCCCTCGAGTATGCGCAGCAAGGAGCCGGTAGGTAAGGTTTCCTTCAGATCCGAGACTTCGAAGAAAATGAGACGCATCGTCGCCCTACCGACAAACTGTGCTGCTCCGACCGTAAATAATTCGACATGCAAAACACACCTGCCTTTGATTTCTTCTATCCGAACAAAGGCATCGACGGGAAGGCGTCTGGGCCCGTTAACAGTATGCTATCTCGGTCAGAACGCGAAACGTCTGGTCGTTTTGTGTGGTTGAGCTTTGGGTGTTGCCTTACATGAATTATTCCTTTCGCGAACTGGCCTTGCTTGATATGTATGAAATCCTCTCTGACGGTGAGAGCCTTCTCTTTGAGTTCCACATCGTCTAGCTTTTCAAGAGCTTCCTCAGCCCACTTGAAAGCAGCCTGCTTGCTAAGGTATAGTATGCCCTCAGCTGATAGTATTCCATCCTACGGCACCTTGACGTCAGTAACGATATCTTTCCATACCTGAGGCTCCAAAAGTGAGAATCAGGGATATCCTAGTACGGACCTCTGGTCTGTGATTTGGATCAATATGCCAATCTTCTGTAGGCAGTCTATACCTGGCGCGCTTCCGGATTATACCGCTAAGGTACCAAGTATTGGGACAACTCTGCAGAGTATCATTGGCAACGGCTCTTTGGATCAACCGCGCAATGCGATCAACCTGCTCCACCGAGGCGCCTGCGAAGGCGAGCACGCCTAGATCGTGGTAGAAGGATAATATCTGAGAATGCAACATCCGTTGCGAGCTCTCAGGGGGTAAACGCCGAAAGGTCTTACGGCGGAATATACATCGAGGGGCAAAATTTGGAGCGAAGCGCTGCAGGGATGGAAAGACGCTGAACGCGGGGGTGAGACGCACTAGTCGGTGCGGCAAAGCCATGACGATTGAAGTGGAACGGAGCCGAATGGCAGTTGAATTGAGTGAAACTGACGAGAGATGAAGAAAAAAAAATTGAGGTTGGAAGTGAGTTGCGCCATGGTTCGGGCAGGCACGACACGACGAAGTGTGGCTAGAGAATCTGCAGCGGCGCAGCCTTGCAGCTGTGGCTGATGCGGGGTCATATCTTGATCCACAATTCTGTACGCAATCATAAGTATCTCGCCCTGCATCATTGAGACTACATCCTACATTAATTACAATTACCGTCATTTACTCAATTTCTCACAGCTCTACAGTACAAATAGAAATCCACAACCCGCAATCCGCAACCACTAGTTCCCAGTCCGAAAAATATAATGCATCAACGGTTCTTGGAATGACGACCCCCAACCCCGAGTTAAGACGTCAAGTCATTGCCATCTACAAAGGTATCGCCTTCCCCATGCACCCTCAACCTCAGCATCTCCGCCATGCCTCATAAACTCGCAGCATATCGAATTGTTCCAGAACTGACATGTTACAAAGAATTGCTTTACCTCGGGCGGGAATACCCCCTTGGATATGGCTACTTCCGCCCGCGTCTGCACAAGGCTTTCATGTCAAAGGCGGGGGAGCGCGATGACGATGCGATCCGTCAAGGCATCGCCCAGGCTGAGTATGTCAAGAAAGGTTCGTTATGGTTCCAAATGATGGCTCAGTTCACACGTACCCTGTAGTGCTCTGTGCTAACTCAGTTCCAGAGGTCGAGGCGCTGTGAGTCTGCTAATCCAGTACTCTGTCTCTCCCAATCACTTGCACGGCAAATGGTCTCGAGTCTTCACCCCAGCGTCTCAATTCTTAAACGTCTATCCGTTATTCACCACTACATTCCATCAATTCTGGCTATCATCCAAATCCACTTTGTTCCCAGCTGCATCCTCCTCTTCACTGTGTTTGTCGCTCGTGTACTAATGGACTGGGTATAGATATTATTTAAAAAGGTATCGCACGCTGAGGAAACGATATGATCCTGACGCGTAAAGGGAGTGTGGCGTGTAATAGTATTGGACGGGTCGGTGTCGTGGGGTTGAGAATCGAATGCGATCCCCACGCTGTGATCCCCACGCCAATGCCTAGGAGCATTCTCGACCTTGCGTCGACAATAAGATAGATGTCGTCAGTCGCCAGTCATAATCAATGTGTGAATCGTCTTTGCTTTGCCTTCACCTCAATGTGGCTCACGAGGCAGGGCTAGCCCGCTTCTTCGCCGACCACGCTCCCACTTCAAGACATTCGCCCCAGCTCGTGCCATTTTCGCTCATCAAATCCGCCATCATCTTCCCCAGCCACACATCCCACTCGTCTTGGCTCTTCCCACTCGCATCGCGGAGAATCGGTTCTAGAGCTTGGATTTGTTGTACCACCGTCAACATTGCCGTCTTTCGCAATGCGCTTTGTCCAGCTGTCAAAGACTTCTTTTCCACCTTCTGGTGCGGCGGCCCCTTGCCCTTCATCTCCACGTACGACTTGCCATCCTTGGTTACAACACCTCCGACACCCTCCCGCTCCCATCGCACTTCGCTAAGGGGAATGGCCATTCGCTTTGATCGGACGTCCATCATCGTTTCCAACTCTTGCAGGAGAAAGGGTCCGATAAGAGTGCACGGAACACCCGTCAGCGAACGGAGCTCAAGAGCCCGTGACACCCAGTGGTTGTACTCGACAAGAAACGTATTCAGAGGTGCTGAGAGTGGTGTGTTGGGCGTCATGAGATAGGCACCCAGGTTCATGGCCGACTCGTGCTCTTCGGCCTCTTCGCTACCGGGAGCTGCATTGGGAACATGGGGTCTGAGCATCCGGAATGTGGTATCGCTCTCCCACATCTCAACTGTCCCACCCGGCTTGAGCATTCGAATGTACTCCTCCATGAAACTCTGATATAGAAGGTTTGGAATCATCAAGCACGTATCCTTGACCATGATGAGATCGAACTCTTCATCTGGAAATGGCCATGGGGTTTGACGGAGATCGTGCTGGACGAAGGTCCAGTCCATGTCTTTATCTGGCTTGCTGGCATCGGTCGGGGCACTAGTGCTCCCGGGAGCCAAGGGCGCAATGTCAATACCAGTGAAGGAGATGCCGCTATGGCCGCGCTCCTTGAAGTATCGGTGGCACATCATGCTCCAGAAGCCGGTGCCACACCCAATTTCCAGAACTCGCGTCGGGGGGTTTACTCTCAGGTAAGGTGATGTGATGGGCCCGCCAAAGAGCTGGATGAGCAACATGGTTCGGAGGCATTGTCGGTGGAGCTCGGTGAGATCATGAGGAAGGGGATATTCCATCGTGGGATCATTGAAGTAGGTGCGTCCATTGCGGAGGATGAAAGGTTTCGTGGCCGGATTGTCGGAGGAGTTGGACGGGTCGGTCGAGGTCATTGTGTGAGTCGAAAGGGTGGTGGCGCCGCTTGCGGACGAGATGGACTCGGTGCGGGTAAAAGGGATGTTTATTTGCTTCGTGTTGCCCGACATGGGCTTGTTGCTGGCCTCCAACTCGGAATACATGGTGACATTTTTTAGATCCAGAGCCGAAAGCACTTCAACCTGACGCAGACGACGGTCGCGAGCTCGGTTCTTCTCGCCGGTAGCGGTGCGGGTGAAGAGAAAGGAGGCGGAAGAGGCAGCTCCACTGAGGCTCAAGAGGGGCCTGGGCGAGGTTGGGATGGACGACGCAGACGAAGCCGGCGAGTCAGATGAGACCACTGACGGCCGGGGATGCTGGTGCAGGCTCTCGTCGTCCCCCGCGGCGGGGCTGCTGCTCGAATGCAGGTTTGACTCGTGCGACGAGCGACTGGCCTGGCTGCCCTGACTGGCCTGGCTGCCACTGGACGTCCTCGTGTGTCGAAAGGCAAGGCGAGAGCGAGTTGGGTCTCGCGTAGTCGAGTTGGACCGCGAAGGGTCGTCGGGGAGCCTCTCCTTTTCACGCTGTGGCCGTCGAGCGAAGGTGGGTAAAGGGGCGGCAGAGGCGTAGGTAAATCCACTCCATTCCGACATTGTTGCGAACCGGAACTATCCCGTTTGGCGCGGAGGCCGATGTGAGAGGGGGGGTCCAGTCCCGGACAGGCGAGCAAGGGCGGCGACTACCTCCGTACGAACAGGGGTGGCTTGAAGCGTTCCACCGCCGCTAGGGACCGCGCTGGGAGCCGCGGCACCAATTGCTGCGGCCGGAGAGTGTCCTGTGCCTGGCCTGTATCCACCGGTGTTGCTGTTGTCGCCGCCTTCTAGAACGGTTCCCTCGCCGCGGAACTGGGTTCTGGTGTCCCGGATGGTATCCTAGAATGGCTTCCCCTGGTGCCCTGACTCGACAAGGGGAAGAAAAGGCCTCTCCTCTGGCTCTGGGCGATCAAGATGAGGCCCCTTAGGTTTGCCCTGAGCCCGCGAGGGGATGTCCACGAGAGAGGGTTGCCACGCCCGGAGGAGGGGACCCGTCCACCCGTTCCCAGCTTGGGTCCTTGTGACTCCCGTTCCTTTGTTTGCCGCCTCTTCGGGCAAGTAAGTAGCGGGACGTACTTCGTAGGGGGTAAGCCAGGTGCGTCGCCACCAGCCACGGCAATCAGGCAACAGCAAGACTCCCTCTTGTGAGAATCCTCCGGCCGTTGACAAGTGAGCCAAGATGCTTTCTGCCGACGCGGGTTTGTACGTTTCTGACCGGTCGGATGCGACGGTGGAAAAACAAACTAGACGGCGTGACTTGCGCGCATGCAGCCGTCCAGCCGTCGGCCGGCAAACTGGTAGGTAGACCTGCAGACCAGCAGACCTGTAGTATTCGTAAAGATGTACGAACGCCGTCGGGCCAACGAGTGGATTTTGGTGGATTTGAATTTGTGAATTGAATGTGACGTATTGAGCGTGCGGGCGACGCTTCGTCGTTAGCCGTTGCGCCTGGGTCGCACAGTCGAGGTTTCTGGTTCGTGGTGAGAGCAGAGCAGCGTGGCTGTCATTTTTTGCGCCTTCGCGGTGGTGCTAGTTGTTAGTTGTCTAGAAGAGGAGAAGAGGGCGTTGACCATGGCGCTGCCTACGGAGCGATGGTGAGACGCACGCAGCCTTTACGGTCCGGCCACCAGCGACAAGCACCGGCGCTGCCCAACGTACACACCACAGTGTGGTTTGTGCTCACTGTTGATCGACCTGAACAGAAGCCAGGGGCGGCGACCTGCGCCTTGCACCGGGCGGCACTGCACGGCGGTGGCTTGCTGTGAAGCCCGGAGTAGACGAGCGGATGGTTGCGATGAAACGGGTCGGGCGCTCTCTGTGGGAGTTAGAGTTTGGGCGGCTTGGGATGCTTTGGACGCGGGCGGGGCGAACGACAAGCCAACTCCAGAGTTTCAGGTCGCCGAGAAGGGCGGCAGAGGTCACATTCTATATACGAAGGATGCGATGGCAAGTCAAGGTACGTCTGTAGCTTGTAATTAGCCTGTTGCCTGTCGCCCGCAGTCCGTAGTCTGCGGTCCGTACTCCGTAGTAGTCCGTATGCACCACCGCGGATGGGCTCTTGCGGCTTGCCAGACGGAGAGTCCCAGTTCTTCTCATTAGCCATCGGGGCACCATTACCCATTTGACTGCTCTCCGCTGGCGCTGTCTGGGTTCCGGGGTGTGGAGCAGTGGCCCTCTGTTGGCTGTCAGGCTCTCTCCCCGCACGTCCAAAAGCACCTTGGCCCGGCCGAGGCGAGAGCGTGCATTTGTGTGCGTGCGCCTGTGTGTGCGGCGCGTGGAGAGCCGGCTTGCGGTGACGACGAGACGGTGCATTTGTGGGGTTTGGCGTCCTACCGCGCGCTGGCAGACGGAGAAGCGGTGGCTGCTGAGCCCTGATCAGCGTCACGAGCAGCGAGCTGGGGCCGAATACGCTGCAAGAGGCTGGAGGGGACGAAATCCTTTCCGCGCTCGCCCTGCACCTACAAGGCTTTCGTGTCTAGTGATGCAACACTATCCTCCGGGATAGGCCTTGTACGGGCCTTGACCAAGACGAGACTTTGACTGCTGCGCCAGAGACGTACAGCAAAGCGATTTGCAGTTTGATCTCCCAGTCTTCCCTCCTAGACGATTCGGCAGGGCCGTCTAGCCGAGATTGACGGGCTTCATTGATCAACAATGGTTCATGGCCCATTGCCCATATGTGGCCAGGGATCTTCACCACCGCTCGTCAGCCAGGCGGCCATCGTCTTGGAACGTATTATGGCAATCAAGTACCGTAAACAAACCGCTCAGACCTGTTCCCGAGGGGCTCTATCTATTCGTAGAGTCAGAAAAAGAAAGGCGATGTTCCTCGTCCCATTGATTGCACCACTTTTACCAGCGGTGGGGTGCTATTTTCGGCGGAATCAAGGGACTTCCCTAGCCGCCTCGTCGCCTGTCATGGCCTAGCAAGTATCGGGTTTCATGCGCGTATTGCGATGTCCATCGCGCTCATGCCCGTCCATGGATGTTTCGCTACAGGCTGTTTCGATTGCCTCGGTGGCCAGGTTGGATACTCGGTCAGAGACTGTTGTTCGGCCGCGCCGCGGGTGTGGATCCTCGTCGGCTGTGAGCGTTCTCAAAGACTGCATATCCACTTCGATCGCTGAATTCAAACTGCCTTCTAATTCTGGCCGCTGCTTGGGCTCGTCGGCAATGTGCCTCGATTCCGTGAAGGCTCCGAAAACAGGTGCGGCTCGCCTCTTTGCAGCACCACCCTCGGCGAAAGTATGACAAAACAGTCTGCATGCAGGCGTACACAAGCAGGTAAACCCACCAACACGGCCTGGGAATGGAGAGTACCGACTGTTGGTGGACCTCGGACGGGAAGACGCCGTGTCTCATTACCATTTCCTCAATCAACCTAATCCGAGACCGTCTCATTGTCGTAGTACTGATACGATGGGCAAGCGACTTCTGAACTCAGGCGAACCATCCATCCACGATTTGTGGTCCTCCAAAGGCCTGTGCGGTTGCAATCGCTGATTGAATCTGACTGTAAATATCATCGAGATCTAATTACTGAGCTTGGAGATGCTGCGAGAATCCTGGTCGGTGGTCCCGCTTCTGCAAGGCGACAGAAATAATGCGGCACCTGGATGCTGGTTTAAAGGCGTACAACTGCCGAGAGGGAGAACCGCAGGTCAGTATTATGGGTTGCCATTTCATCAAGACAAGCAAGATCTGGTATGGAAATCCGGGTCTTGGGGCCAAAGTCTCTCATATTAGCCGCTTTCATCTTGATAACGCAATTCCGGCTGGACAAGGACGGTGTTGATTGTGTCACCAAGTCGCTAAGTTAGCTAACTGCCTTCGGGTGCTGGTTTGCTGCTCCCAGCTGGCGACGGGACTGATGCGGCTACACGTGACCCTCGACTCCCACAGCCGCGCCGCACGAGCCATGTGGAGCAACTGCACGTGATGTGGTTGCCGCTCGTCGGACACTCGTCTGTCGTCGCAGTGTCACCAGCATCAGCGTCGCCAAGTTCGGATGCTCCTCAATATCGACCGCTATTGTTCTGTCCAAGTATCAGTTCAATCTTCAGTGATTATTTCGCCCTGTTGCGCTCACTCTTTTCTGTGCGTCGCCCCCATCGGAGCTGGGAGGACACCTCAGCGTGTCGCGAAAGCTCGGATCCCCTCCCGCGGATATCTTTGTCCTCAGAGCTTTTGACTGACTAGTTCTCTTGCCAGGCCTTTCTTGCCGTCCGCAACCGCCCTGCGCCTCTTCGTCGACCTGAAGGAACACCACTGCTTCGGTTCTACTAGCAGTGAATCCCTGCCCTGCGCCGCTGCCTGATCTTCCAGGTCCCCAGCCTTGTCGTGGTCCGCCAACCTCCATGACCTCTTGAGCTGGACGTCGCCGGCCGAACCACCGACGACCCAAGCTCCCGAATCACCGCAAAGGAACAAAGAGTGCCGCCTCAGGTCGACAAGCCCATGTATCGACGCGAGCTATCGCTTCTTTCCATCCTTTTCAACCTTGGGTGAGGCGTCCAATCACTCAGCGCCCGCCCACGAACCCTCGTCAACCCCGCTAGCTAGCCTTGACGTCGCCAACAGCAAAGACCGCCAATGACGACAAACACCAGATCTACCTTGCCATAAAACCCCCTCAGCTCCCTCTCCCCGACCGTCGAAATACTGAAACTTCCACTGAGCACCTCCCCAGCGCCATCGACCTATTCCTCCCTCCGGGTGATCTCGTCAATATCTAAAACTCTGCCGGCATGTACTCCCAAAACCATCAGCAGGGCCACAATGGCCGGCTGAATGGTGCCGGCCGTGGGATTCCAAGCATGCTCTACAACTACACCCAACACCAACATCCGTCGCAACCTCAACACCACCAGGGTCTTCAACACGACCATGGCCTGTCTAACAACAACGGCCTTGGGCACCATTCGTCCTATGCCTCCGGCGTACTACCTAACTCAACTCCCTTCAACACAAACTCTCTCCAGAACGGCCATTCGTCAAATGGAAGAGGTGGACAAGCTCCCCAGAACGAAATGTGGCAGGAACAATTGCGAATGCATAAGGAGGCTGAGCGTGCCCATGCTGCCATGACTGACCAACAACAACCCCACTATTATGCCAGGCTCAAGGCATCGGAAAACAGGGGCATCGGCGGCCCTCCTCCCACCACTGTTCGAGCTCAAGCGGACGGCGAGAACGACCCCGCTGATAGACGACGCCCATGGGTTGTGGAGAAGGACATGACGCGCCAGGACTGGCACAATATGGATATGAGTGGTCAGGGGCTGCGGAACCTGGCCCCGGAATTATTCAAGTACCAGTTCTTGAACGAGCTCTACATTGCCTCCAACAAGCTCACTCGCCTGCCCAAGGAGATTGGAGAGCTTCGCCAATTGCGCCACCTCGATGCATCTTTCAACCAAATTTCCGAGCTCCCCCCAGAGCTCGGTATGTGTACCTACCTCAAGCAGCTGTTATTGTTTAACAACCAAATCCAGGAACTGCCCTTTGAGCTTGGCTCACTTCACCTTTTGGAAATGCTGGGGATTGAGGGAAATCCCCTTGAGCCCAACGTGAAGCAGGAAATCATGGAGAAGGGAACCAAGAGCATGATCAACGCTCTCAGAGAAGGCGCTCCTAGTATGTTGCAACCGATGGTGCTGAGTGTATTGATCTGTGCTAACGTTACACAGTCCCCCTGCCTCCCTCGCCGCGAAAGGAAACCGTCATCCAGGAAGATGTATCCCCTAGCCTGGAGAGAATCAAGGTTTTCTCGTGGAATATTCTATGCGACAAATATGCAACCCCTCAAACCTACGGCTATACCCCCTCTGGCGCGCTCAACTGGGAGTACCGCAAGGATTGCATCCTGGAGGAACTCCGCATCAGAGATGCGGATTTCCTGGCCTTACAGGAAGTGTCCACCGACGCTTTCAAGGAAGACCTCAGCCCCGAGCTTGCCCAGATGGATTACAAGGGTGTACACTGGCCCAAGTCACGCGCCAGGACTATGTCCGAGAAGGATGCTCAAACGGTCGATGGATGCGCCGTCTTCTACAAACAGAGCAAGTTCATCCTGCTTGACAAGCAGCTTATCGAGTTTGCCACCATCGCCATCAATCGACCCGACATGAAGAACCAACACGACGTATTCAACCGAGTGATGCCAAAGGACAACATTGCGGTCATCTGCTTCTTCGAATCTCGGCTGACTGGCGCACGTATCATCCTCGTTAACGTCCATTTGACCTGGGACTCAGCTCTTGCGGACGTCAAGGTTATTCAGACAGGTATTTTGATGGAGCACGTCACCAAGCTGGCCGAGAAGTACGCAAGATGGCCCGCAGTCAAAGACAAGAAGATGATTGTACTACCGTCAGACGATGAGGTGGTCATTCCTCAGGCCGAGCCGGGTCCGAGCCAAGAGTACCGAACTAACACAGAGATTCCTCTCTTGGTCTGTGGTGATTTCAACTCGACCGAAGATTCCTCAGTATACGACCTGATGTCCATGGGTCGCGTCCCACCTGACCATCTGGACCTCAGCAACTTCCAATACGGTAGTTTCACTCGGGATGGTATCGAGCATCCCTTCAGCCTCCGAGACTCCTATGCACACACCAGGAACACCGCCGACGAACTTCCATTCACGAATTACACGCCTGGTTTCGCGGATGTCATCGACTACATCTGGTACTCAACCAACACGCTGGAGGTGGTCGACCTGCTCGGCCCCCCTGAGCCGGAATACATGAAGCGAGTACCTGCGTTCCCGAACTGGCATTTCCCGGCGGACCACATCCAAATCATGTCCCAATTCGTCATCAAGGGCCGTAAGGAAAAGAAGCACCACAACAACCCAGAACCGGACTTTGGGGGCGGCTCTGGGCCTTCACGTGGCTAGAGGACACACCGATAGGACAGGGCGGTCAGCGATACAACGAGCTAAGGGCGGAGGATGGGGGTTGACCTTTGACGCGTACATCTGGATGTAGTGTTTTTGGTTTTGCAAATGGAGTTTAAGGATCTTGCACGGTTCTTTGGGGGTAGGTAGCACGGGGTGGAAATGAGGACGGAGAGTCTGTCTGTGGCATGTAACCGCGAGGAAAGATGGCAGGGATGGGGAGCGGACTGGGAGGACTTGTAGGAATCGATCACATTTTTGCAGCGTCACTTACTCTTGAACCATGCTATGTGACTTGTACGTCATTGAACAGGGCGTCTTATCATATTGGTTGTTTTGGCGCCCAGCCCAGTTGAGGGAGGGATGAGTGGTTATAAAAGGAGTCTCACCAACTCGACTGCCCATAACGAAGGAATCTATACAGAAAAAGAGAATGCCAGTGAGGTGTCATTTCTAATAGCATGCATGGGAGATGCTTCTAATTGGTTTCTAGGCCCATAGCCAAAGTGAGGAAAGAGTCTATCATGTACTGTACATAGTAGGTTGGTAATCGTATAACGCCGTTGTCCCAGCCTAGCCAGTCCATCCCAGGAGAAAAGAGAAGAACCCTCGCTCTCAGTGGAGCAGGATATCGTACCCGTCCTTGTTGATCCGCACCTCCTCCATGCCTAGCCCATACTTGCGGCGTATTAGCTCGAAGATGATGAGCCCCGCGCTCGTGCTGGGCACCTGGCGGATGGCGTTCCACCAGAAGCCGCGGTACAGCCAGCGGCCCAAGCTGAGGCCTTCGGCGGCGGCGTCGGCGGCGCACACGGCCAGCGACTCCTGGTAAGCGTGGTAGTAGGCGCGCATCATGCGCCAGCGACGGCGCGGCTGGTCGGGATTCGCGGCAGCCGAAGCGCGCATCTTGGCGGCCTTGGCGTCCAGCTCCTCCAGGTGGTCCCAGTGCTGCACCTGGAAGTGCGTCAGCGGGTGTAGCAAGACCTGCTGGGTGAAGGAGGCGCTGATGCCGGCGAGGAGGAGGAAGGCGGGTTCCAGAGCGTAGTGCGGGCGGATGAGGGTGGTCTCGGCGTCGCTGGGTCGCGGGGTCGGGCGCTTCATGGCGAGCACGTCGACGATGTCCTCGGCCAGGCCGCCGTAGTACCACGTCACGAAGCGGTAGTAGCCCTGGGCCTTGACGTACTCGAAGGCGCTGAAGAAGATGGCGCTGCCCAGGCTGTCCTTGGCAAACGACAGGCCCCAGCCGGCGAAGATGCCTCGGAGGCCGATCTCACGGAGCTTCTCGGCGCCAAAGGTCCACATGCTCCGGGGCTTGCCGCTGCCGTCGTTGGGCATGAGGTCCCGATGGTCGTAGCGCGCTTGGAGGGCGTCCAGGGGCGCTGCGAGGACGCTCTGGAGACCGCCTGCGAGGAAGCCGGCGGCGAAGGTGTGCGCGGGCTGCGGCGGCGGGTAGACCCTCTTCCGTGCCTGGCCGCTCTCCTCGTGTAGGCGGCCGAGGATCTGGAGGTAGCTAGTGTACAGGACTGCACCGACGCCGATGTTGGCAATGAGCGGAGGTAGGATCTGGTGCGGCACAATGCCCCATCCCTGATGCTTGATCGCCGACGTCAAGACGCCCGGGGTGGTGCTTCTCATCAACAGCCAGGCCTGGCGCAAGGCCAGCGTAAGCCTGGTCGCCGAGGCATCAGCGACGACGGCCTTGAGCATCATCTTAGTCTGGGCCTGGTGGACGATGCGGGCATAGGCGAGGTAATCGACACGGGTGCGAAAGAAGGCCTTGGCCGGGGCGCGGAAGTAGAAGGCGACGACCTGGGCACTCAAGGCACGAACGCCAGCAGCCGAAGCGGCAGTTGCGGCGTTGCTGCGGGGGTCGCGGTCCGGAAGCCCGTCGCCGGGGAGCACCGGAAGGACACCGGTCTGGGAGTCCGGGGCGTCATCGCGACGTGAGGACATGGCGTTGACGACTCATCGCGGACGATGCGAGAAGTCGAGGAAGCTTCTGGCTGAGACGGTTGAGACGTTAAGGCGGCGAGCGGCGAGGTTGATAGACGAGTGACTAAGCAGGGCTGGGGCCAATGGGGAGTTGCGGATCTTGCATGGCATTCGGGTTTGAGATCCTTGATCCTTAGGCCAAATGCCCCAGCTGACTGCGTCATCGGGTCTGGTGGCCTCTGTGAAGGCACGAGACGGCATGGGTCGAATTCGATTGGTGCACTCAAGAGTTGATACGGCTGCTTGGTTGCGGCTGACAGTCAGTACACTGACGCGGAAAGGGCATAGTCGCGTCTGCAAAGGACGAGCCCAATACCCAGTGGCAGATCCCCATCTTGCTTCCGGTGGTTATGCCTCAGGCTTACCGTCCAGAATGACTACTGGCTCTGATCCCACGAATGGTCACAAAGCCTGTCATCTCGAAATGTCAACTGCGGTCGCAGTCATCCATCGCTCCATGCGGGGCCATCGAGTATGTCGGAGAGTAGAACTGCGTCGATTAGGGATCACACTGGTGCGGATTAGGCTCGGCGGGGATGAACGAGAATGTCGATGGTTCGGATGCAGTCCACCATATTGTCGGAACCATCCTCTCGGGACTCGTTCTTCAACCGGGGTCTCTTTCTGTCGCAGGAGATCGCTTTGTTGGTCGGCCTGCAGCAGCTGGGAGCGCTACTGGGCTGCTTCATGGCGTTACCTGACGCAGCGCCTAACGACACCATCGCCAATGCTGTTCTCTGGCATATTTTGCGTCAGTGGTGTCGTATGCTCTCAACACTCGCTCTCTCGCCGCCTTCTACAATGCACGAGTTGTTTCAGGCGTAGCCTCGGCGCGAGAGTTACAGCGAAAGTGATGTTCTTCAACAGCTTCCTTGGTGGTAGCCAATCGCGTCTCTTCTCCATCCATTGCGACTCCACTTTGAACAGTTGCTAACACCTGCCGCTCCTCGATCCTCATACCTCAGCCCCGTGACAACGAAGTTTCTAATCAATTGTGTTTAGAAGACATTCCATATATCCAGAATAAGAGGTAATCACTATGTATAACAGTACTCAGGCGAGCACAGTCTAAAGGAGGTGCTCAGGTGCTCGCTCAGGTGCTCAGCAACTGTGTGTCAGGAGGGAATTGGTTCACGGTCAGCGCTTTCTTCACACGCTCTTCTTACTTGCAGACTCCGGTTTGTTCTAAAGTAACTCTTCTTGTCCCGAACCAGGCGCTGAGTAAGCCTAAGCACAGAACGTTTGCACGCAGCTGTCCGCCCACATCATCAAATTTCTTTCACAACACAGCCTTACAACTGTACCAACATTTCACCACCACCACCACCACCACCAATATCATGAGTATGGGTGCCTGTCATGATCGTTTGTTCTTAGGTTGACGAAGTATAGCAATTCCCACTCACAACAACATTCGATCTTTGCCACTCCCCGCCATTCAGAGTAGCCTCGTCGTCCACTTGCTCAACCTAGATTTCAATGCTAAGAAGACCGACATTGAGCAGATTCTCAGAGATCACCAGCTTTGAGGGATGTATCTTCTACTAGACTCATCCTACGAAAGGCCACCGGGGCGAACACATAAGCTAGTGCCGCGTCCAATTTGTAGACAAGGACACAGCTGAGTCTGCAAAGAGCGCTTTGGCTCATGCTTCTTTCAAAGGAAGACCGCTGAAGATTGGACATGTCACTGTTCCAACTGTGCGTACTGAGTTAACCCCCTGAGCCTTTCACTAACATCTGTTAAGATTGCCTCCCGACCGTCAGGAATAGCTGAACGCAGCTTTCCTTCGTCTTCTCGCCCAGAACAGGCTTGTCTCTCTTCGCCCTCCGCGACGATGGGGATATGCTGTTCTCTCAGGAGGTACCTAGCCCAGCTAACCACAATAATGCCTTTGCGACCAAGACATGGATTTATGTGAAAAAGGGCAGTGGCAAGGATACTCAGCTGAAAAGAATCGACCGAGACTATCTGGCTGGGTATGAGGCCAACGATCAGAGTGAGTGGCATCATCCAGGCAGACCGACGGAAAAGGGCACCGATAGAGATCTCCGACCAGTTCTCAAGATCGAAGATGTATGGGAGACCGATGCTCCTTTCAAGGGCACAGCACATATGTTCGCATCAGGCATGGAAATCTCACGTCAAATCAACGGTCTGGAATGGCAACCAGGTCAACTACTCGGAGACAACACTCAGGCGCGAGCCACTATTTCCCATTGTTCAAGCTTCTTATTTCTTGCTGAGCTGTCTAGCAACCTGCCATCAGCAACTTCAAGGTGCCATCTACCAAAGTTCCCACGTCCTGCGGGAGTAGGTGCAGGTTGGGGTGACTTTGACCTTTTTCAGAGTGGCAGCTACATGGTCGCCAAGTGAAAAGGGACATGGTGGAGTCTAAGGGCTAGAGATATGTCGATGGGACAACCGTGACTTTCGTTCCTTCCCGCGACTCGGCTCCTGGCGCCCAGGAAGTGACAATTGCGATCGATACAGAGATTTTTCCGCCGAGTGCCGACATGCCACCAGAAACACTCTACGAGAAGCTACATCCACAAAAGCGCACAGGCGAACAAGCCAGCCGAGGAGGATACCAGAAGAAGGACCGAGGTACAGGTCCCAGCGCAGCCGAACAGCTGCAACGGCAGACCGGAGGGACCAGCAACTGGTAAATGGTCTTCTGACATCGGTTGTCTATCTTCTTTTCTCTGCACTCTTTTTCGTGGACAGGCGAGAGTCTTCGTTCGTAATTTGTTTCTCTACCTGTCGCGGTCGTTCCCGTTCGTTGGCTTCGTTTATTCTACTGAGGCGCGCATGGTGTGAGCCATCTTTTGTTAAAATCCCTTTTTTTTTCTTTTTTTTTTTTACCAAGTATGTAGTATAATGTGAACTGCCTGACGCCTCGTTATACTACATGCACTCATACCGCTACACTCTAGACGTCCAGGTTTAATATTTGAGTGTTTATGTCTGATCTCCAGTGTCGATACTGTTGCTTACGATCTATGCTTGCTTCGCCACAGTAACGATGAGTCAGTAAAAGGTGGTGAAGGTCTGTATCAAGGTTCTTCCCTGCATAAAAGCACTGCTATCTGAAACATATAGAAAGCGTTCTTACGACTCGAGAGATGCTCCATCGATCGTACCGAGAACCCAGGCTTCTGCCACAACACACGAAAGCGCTCACCTACTGAAGTAGAAAAGCTCGGGGCCGACGTTGTCTCACAATTCGTTCTATGCATCTATGGAATCCATGGGCTTGTATGTTGGTGCCTACTTACGGTTAGAGCACAAACCATATAACTTATTTATTACTGCGCAGTCTGAATGTCCACTCTTCGTCAATAATGTCCCTTAATCATGATATTGGTTGATACTATAGGAGGCACTATTGCTGCGTCGCTAAGGACAAGACGCCTCCAGCCCCACGATACCAGAAGAAAGACGCCTCGCTCCGTACAACACATGAAAATCAAATTGCGCGATTTCCAACGACCAAACACGTTTCGGTAGGTATATCAGGCTAGACACACCTAAATGGTAGCCTGTAATCTTTGAGCTCGAGCCTTGTCCAGAGCGGCTTTGACATCTGGCTGTCTGAGGGCTCCATTGCGCTTCCGCGCCAGATTATCGTCCTTGAAATACTCAAGATCCTGAATCGCGTTAGTTACTGAAAATACAGACAGACACATGGAAAAACTTACAAAAGGCCAGTCGGGGTCGACAGCAGCAACCGTTTGCATGTACTGCTTGCCAGTGTAGATAAAGGTATCGTAGATAACCCACTCATGGTTGGATCCCCCAAGAGCGCTGTCAGGATGAATGCCAGCTGGGTGATTGCCATGCACAATCATCGCCCTTATCTTCACAGTGGAATGCTGAGTGGTAGAAGAAGCTCGCGGACAAATATGAAATGTTTGCTTAGTCTTATTATGAAGACTTCTTAGAGGAACATGTCGCGAATGTTTATGCTGCAATTTGATCTTACAGGAGGTCAATCCCCCCTCCACTGTAGCTATGGCTCGTTGTTTTGAGTTCAACTTCTGTCCAAGACTGTTTGCATTCACTTCAACCACAAAATCAGTACTCAATACTCCGCACGTCAATCACGTCTACCATTCAATTCGACTACCCTTTCGATTGACCCAGGTCACCCAAGAAGCCACGTTTGAGAAGCCACGTTTGAGAAGCCAAACAATTTTCGGTGCCTTACTTTTGGTCTAGTGGCCACTAATACCCTTCAATATGACTTCGTCGATGAGGAACGCCAACTCCAGCGTATGTATTCAAGAGGGCCGGGCTTGAGCTCGACCACCCCTCGGGCAAAGAGACAAGGCAAATCCTCCAATCCATATGCATCCATTAAATCCCAAGTAAACAGTCACTGCTTACTCAATCAACTCCTGCGCCGGCGTCACATCCTCTTCCAGCCCAGACCACCGACTTATGTAAACCCGGCCATCCTTGATAACAGCCAGCATCGAGCTCTCAGGCTCATCCAAGATAGCCACATTCCCCAGGGGATTCCCGTTCAAGATGAGCATATCCGCCGCAAACCCTTCCTTGATCTGCCCCAGAAACGCCTCCTGCCGCAGCATCCGCGCCGCGGTGACCGTCGCCGCCTGCAGCACCGCCCTGCCGCTCAGCACCCGCGCGCGGACGCCGAACTCCCGGCTCTGCTCCGCTTGCAGCGGACCCAGGAGGTCGGAGCCGTGGCAGATGGGCACGCCGGCCTCGGACGCGACGCGGAGCGCGTCCAGGCCCCGGTCCAGCATCTGCCGGTTCTTCGCCAGGTTCGCCGGCGGCAGGAACCCGGCGTACTTGTCCGAGCCCATGGCCGCGTACGTCACCAGCGTCGGCGTCAGATACACGCCGCGGTGCGCCATGTACTGCGCCGTGTCCCCGTCGAGCAGGTTGCCGTGCTCGATGCCCCGGACGCCGTGGTCCACCGCGTGCCGGATCGCCTTGGCCGTGTAGGCGTGCGCCGTCACGTATGTCCCGTAGCTTTCGGCGACTTCGCAGATGGCCTTGATCTCTGCCGTCGTGAACTGTGTGTTCTCGATGCGGTCAGTTGGTGATGCCACGCCGCCGCCGACCATGATCTTGATGAAGTCGGCGCCGGTGCGGAGTTGCTCTCGTGCGGCGCGGACACACTCCGACACGCCGTCCACAACCGTAGAAAGCCCTCCCGTACTTCCGCAGCATTGCTGATGATCGTGGGCGCCTCTGGAGTCGCCGTGCCCTCCCGTCTGCGAGAGTGCCTTGTTCGCAATGAACATCCTGGGCCCGGGGAAGACGTCGTCCTCAATAGCTTCTTTCAGTGCGAGTGTTGCGCCGCCTGTGTCTCGTATGGTTGTGAAGCCCTTGGCGAGCATCTGTCCGCAAAGATACGGCTGTCGAAAATGCGATACCGCTGCGTCGGTGCCGAAAGCACTGCTACCGAGGCCGTCGTCGCCGGGTACGGCGCTGATGTGGACATGGCAGTCGATGAGTCCTGGGCACAGATACTTGCCTTGGAGGTCGACGACACGATCTTGCGGGGATGGCGGTGTGTCTTGGCCGACATATTCAATCAGCCCAGCGGATATCTTGACCGATACATTGGCGATAATCACACCGCGGACGGGATCAACCATGTTTGTGTTCTGGAAAACGTACGGGATCTGAAGCGGCAACTTCCAGGGCTTGACCACGTTATCGGGCATGACCGATGCATTGCGGCGACTGTGTCTCAAGATCGACTCCCGAGTGTTCGGCCTTGCGATCACCATTTTGAGTAACTTGATCTTGGAATAAGTAGAAGATGGCCAAATGCAGTTGTCAAGAATCAAGTGGTAGCGAATCTGCGCAGAGTCAGCAAACATAGATACGTGAAGCGGCGAGTTGCTGAGACAGGAGACCCAGTATCCATCCAACCCCGCGATCTTCCCAACCTGGAAATGATGTCGCAAGGGCGTTGTTATCGGGTTATCAAGGGAGGTCGCAATCAATGCCTCAATGTTATCGCCTTGGTCACACCTATTTGACTCGCCATCCTGGCCATCTCTAAAGAGTTTCGTCTTACAAGTTGTCATAACTTCATGCTCCTAGAAACCATGTTGCGCCTTTGTCTAAGTGTAAATGCACATTTTCCTTGCCTTGAGGTATTTCCAATTCCGCCATGCCTCCCCATTCCATTCATTCAGTCCCATCCAAGCTCTTCATCATTGAGCCTCCTGTTTTCGACCGTCAAGCCACTTGCTCATGTAGGGCCCGTCCAGCCAAAATCCGAGCTTCTGGTAGTAGCTCCTCACGCCCACACCCGAGATTACGCTTAGCTTGTCGCTGCCGTGCTCCTCCCTCGCGATCCTCTCTGCCTCTTCCATCAGCAGCGTTCCGAAGCCTTGGTGCTGGAACTTGCGCGGGTCACGGGCGTGGACGGGCACAGCCGTGCCGTAGACGTGCAACTCGCGCACCATGCTCGTCGGCTGGCCGGTGAGCTCCTCCCGGAACGTGTACTTTTCGGTGCACTTGCGCAGCCTCAGTAAAGCAACCAGAATATCCTGCTTGGGGTCTTCGTAGGCGAGGAACGTCTCCCACCCTCCGTTGGCGGCATAGTCTCTTCGCACCAGCTCAATCTGATTGGGTCGGATCTTATTCTTGATTTCATTGACGCCGACTTCGCGAGTCCGCACGTCTCGACACGTTGTTCCGAAGTCCTTCATGCGAGCCAACGCCAGCTCACGCAAGTTTCCGTTCTCTACGCCAGAGGTGACCAGAGGCATGGGAATATCTCGCTGAACACGGTAGATTCGTGTCCACGGGGGGATCAGCGCCATAATCCTAGCGACGAGGTCGATCAGACCATTGGGAGTGTAGTTCTGATACCGGCCTGTCCGCCATAGCTCGTACAAGCCCGTGCCTCTGATGACTAGCGTCGGGTAGATCTTGAGGCCATCGGTCCTGAAGGCTGGGCTTTCAAAGTACTCTCGGAACTGGTCAATGTCGCGCTCCATGCCGACGTTGGGCAAGTCGGGCATCATGTGGCTGACGACCTTGTAGCCCGCATCCTTGGCCAAGCAGAACGTCTCGGCGACCGACGCAACCGTGTGTCCTCGGTTGGTGTCTCGAGCTACATCCTCGTAAAGCGACTGGACACCAATCTCCAATCTCGTGCAACCGTATCTCAGCATGTCTGATAAATGAGGCTGGAGGCAGTAATCGGGCCGTGTCTCGATCGTGATGCCGACACATTTAACATTGCTCATCTCTCCCGCCTCTACTGCCTCGTCGACATTCGATGTCTGGTACCCGCTCAGGGCGTTGTGAAGCTGGGCAATGAACTCGTTTCGGTATGACTCAGATAACGACATGAAGGTGCCGCCCATGATGATGTACTCGACCTTGTCGACAGAGTGACCGAGAGACTTGAGCTGGTCCACTCGGCCGCGGGCCTGCTCGAAGGGGTCGTATCGGGCACGAATAGCTCGCATAGACGTCGGCTCGTATCCGGTGTACGACTGGGTGCTGTACTCGAAGTCGGAGTCGGGGCCGCCGGGGCAGTAGACGCAGATGTTGCCGGTGTAGGCGATATGCGGGCAGCGATGTGGCTTGCACATGACGGCGACGACGGCGATGCCCGACGAGGTGCGGATAGGCTTCGCGATGAGCTTGGGCAGGATGTACTTCTTGTAGTGCTCGGGGATGGAGGCGATGATGGCCGTCAGCGGCGGGATGTTCATGAGCTTGTGCTTCTTCGCGAGCTTGTTGCGCAGCGCGTTGAGGTTGATGTCCCTAGAGGCGCGGCCGGCCTTGGACGCTTCGTGGTCTTCGATGAGGGCGTTGGCGACATCGGCGCAGCATCGCAGGAAGCGCTCGCTCTCGGGCGCCAGCTCTGCGCCCTTCTTCTTGGACGTCGAGGTCAAAGCCGTCGTCGTCATCGTGGCCGTCGCCATCGTCCTGTGCGGTTGCTTCGATGCTTGTGTCTTAAGGCTTCCAGTCGATCGTCTGTACGCTTCTTCTTCTTCTTCCGCAATTGCAAAGTTGTTCGTGGGTTTGGCAGTGTTCTCGAATATTTGGGCTGGCGGGGAGAGTCCACAGAATGCGGGTGCAAATGATGAATCCTTGTCTGCCCCTCCAAAATGACCAAGGTGCTGAAATCTTTGGTGGGGCAGATTTTTTGCGCCCAGTGCGAAACCTCGAATTTGTAACGCTGCAGGGTAGGTCAATTGGCCAGTCGTGATCTCAACGCAGGGAGTTAAGGTGAAGTAAATTCATAGTGGGTAGAAATGGTTCTAAATTGACTAATCGTATCAGACTAGTGTTTATTATTTCTGTAAATCAGAGCGACCGGGGCTTTGTTTAACCGTTCATATTGACCTTATTCGTGAGTTTATCTTCTCGACCTATTGTTCAACTGCGCGGAGATGGTGTCAGAGCGAGTGTTGAAGATGTCTTAGCTATCGAACCAATTTGTCTACGGCTGAGGGAGTCTTGCTGTCCGTGCACTAAGAACTATGCTAAATGAAGCAACTATAACCATAACCTGCTCTAATAAAATCGTCTAAATCCGTACACCAATCCTACACCTAACTCTAACATTACCCTTAACTAACCCTAACTACTACCCCTGTATATTACTTTAGGTAGCTAAGAACTAGCCTAATGTAGTGGAAGTACAGATAGTACCTGGATTTTACTGGAAAATAGACTCTATGAACTACACAATGACGAGAGTGTGGCATTAACAATTTCCCTCGAGACACTCGGACTAAGTAATTAGCGCTGCGAGACACTGTAATTCACCGGGCCACGTGCTTATCGCGCTGCAGCCAACAACATCCGGCTACCATAACGCGACGAAGCCACACGTCCTCCTCTTGTCATCTCATCGCCCAAGTTCTGAAAAGTCGCGGCGTCCCAAGATTCATCAAGTATTAGACTCTTAGATAGACCGTCGGCGTGTAAAATGGCTGATGAGGAGCGCGTTCCTGGCGCCCTGCAAGACGTGGCGGAACCTGACGATGCGTCGAGCGCAAGGCAACGCAGTCCACGCCAACAGCGGATAAGCACCATCGCCCCTGTTCTGGGCTTGCTCCTTCTCGTCAACCTCTCTATGAGCCTGTATCAATTACCCCTGAACAGAGTCATTGAGAGGCGGCTATGCCGGGAATACTACGCCAGCTCTGACCCAACGGTGGTCAACCCCGACGGCAGTGTTGATGAGGAGCTGTGTAAGATCGACGCTGTGCAGACGAGTCTGGGCTGGATACAAGGCGTGATGGATACGATTTGGATTGGAGGAGGTGAGTCTTGGTCTTGGTGGCCTACGTACGAACCTCTCTGATGTGTGATGCTTAGACTTTTTCATGACCATCCCCCTCAGCTTCCTCGCTGAGAAATGGGGTCGCCGTACAGTCCTACGTCTCAACCTCATCTCTCGGGTCTTCATGCTGTCATGGGCCATCACCGTGGGCTACTTTGACTCGCTGCTGCCAACCAAGGCCATCATCGTCGGCCCGAGTCTCTCCGTTCTTGGCGGAGATTGTGTCTTCAACTCCATCACCTACGCCCTTGCCTCCGACCTTACCGACGACCATGTGCTACGGGCCATCTACTTCGGCTACATGAGCTCCGTCTCATACGTTGTGGCGTTGCTTGGTCCAGCGCTGGCCTCTGCCGCCATGACTATCTTACTCTGGCTGCCGTTCTGGCTTGGAATAATGCTGCTCTTAGTTGCTATTCCCACCATCTTCATGCTCCCGTCATCCACACAATCCTTGGCTAGCAGTCCCTTGCCCGACGAGGAACAGAGAGAGCCTCTGTTGTCATCCCCACTCCTCAAGGCGCAGGATTCTCAGCCGTCGCTACTTCACGCTACAGTCCAGCGGTTTCGCACACTACACACGATCGTCACTAGCCATCCCCGAAACTTCTCCTTACTGCTTCTCAGTTTCTTCCTCACATCTTTAGCCAGCTCTGACACCAAGCTTCTCGTCCAATACATATCCAAGAGATATAGTTGGACCTTTGCGTCAGCCGGGTACCTGCTATCCGGTAAAGCCATTGTCAACTTCACTCTTCTCACCGTTGTCATTCCCAAGTTCTTGAATTCAAGACGCGTGTCCAGAGGCTCTGTCTCCAGGATCGAAAATGCAGACACCGCAAATGTCCGTTACGCCAACGTCTGCCTCATGGTCTCCGTGCTCGGCGCGCTGAGCATCGCAGTCGCTGCGAAAATCCGGATGCTAGTGCCATCCCTCTTCCTCTATGCCCTAGGATCCGCGCTGCCCATCTTCACGCTCTCGCTACTCAAGTCTCCCGCCGTCTCACCGCCTCATGGTAAGGACCACGATGACGCGACCAACCCCGATTCCCACCTCTTTTCCATTGTCATGCTCGTCAAAACTGTTGGATCTCTACTTGGCGCACCTACTATGGCTACCTTGTGGGTGCGTGGCATTGGGATTGGGGGCCTTGCTCTTGGGATGCCGTACTTTGTTAGTTCGGCTTGCTACGCGGTGGCTGTAGGAGTGTTCTCAGGTATTAAGATTGACTGATTTGCACTCCGCTGAAGAAGCACCGCTCTCCCTTTCGGGCATCGGCATGGAGTCGTATCTTCTTGACGTCGTATCTACTCACTCAGTCTATAGAGCCTAATTGTGCGACTTCCCTCCTGCTGGCTGAGCCATCAAGATGTGTGGGCGCATACATAAATGATGTTCATGGGGAGTTAATGGACTACCCGATTTTTGCCAGTGGGGTAAACACTCAGTGAACATGCGTGACCATGGTCCAACTGCTCCGTCTACCCTCCCAGCTCTGTTGAAGCGTCGTGTTGGTCTAAAGAGCAAGCCGTTTGCTCACCTTCGCCCGAGGTTTGACTACTCTCTCTGGCTAATTTTTCGGATCATGTTCTTCTTCAGCCTCCCTCACGCTGCTAGCACGTTGGTAAAGTTCTGTTGGAGCGTTGTCACATGGCCATTTATTGCTCGAAGTTCTATGGGTGGAGGATCACATGGAGGTGCGAGGAGCGCTAGTATATTCTTTTACATTTTATATTAGTATCTTCTATTATAACACCACGTTCAGGTCTGTTGGTACCGAAAGGCCACATTGGAACGCCGTATTTGGCTGGGATGCTCTTAGATTTCTGAATTGTTTTGGGCCGCCTTTTCGACACAGTCTCCTAGGGTAATAGCCGATATGGGTTGCGAGAACGTTAAGACCTCCTGCGAAAACCTGGTGCCACCTTCTTGATAGCCCTCAACAATCTGGTCACAGGACGAACCGTATAAAAGATGGCCAGTAGAAGTAGGCAGAGCGATTATTCTAACGGCGTACGCATCTATCATAAACTCATAGTATCATTGTTGTTAAGTTTACATACGACCTTTCACACAATTCGTATCACATCCTTCTTCTCGTGGTATCTCTGTTCCGCCCGGCGACGCCAACTATCTAATGATCTCCACTTCCACGATATGTCAGGCCCCTGGTACAGCCCGATTCTTTTGTAGGTATCCGAACCAGGATATTCTCTGACCACTACCAAATACCAGTCATTTGCATCGATTCTCGCAAGCCTTAGACATACTGCTGATTCTCCATCGACAAGGTCTTCTGGATGGTCGGCGCAGAACGGCGATAGCCAGCCGTCATGTTGCGAAGCAAGCTTGTAATCGAGGAGAACTATGTTTTCCCCAGAATCTTGGGTCCGCCTCTCTGTGAGAGAAACTCGGACGGCTGCGTGTGATATCCATCCAGACAGAGTCAGAGTGGCAGAAGATACGGGTCCGGTTTTCTGTGAGCCCATGGGGTTGAAAGTGACCTCAACCACGCGGGCGTGTATCTCGTGTAACTCGGGCCGGCGCCCTAAAGTTATCTTGCTGTGCTGAAACGAGATTTCGTCGTTCACAGAGGCCCAGGACCAGCTGGGTGCGCGCCATGACTTTGGCTGGCCTCTTGACTTGTTGTCCCTTTTACTTTCGCGCGACCACAACAATCCCTCTACCAGATTACTCCGCCACAAACCAGCTACATATTCGTCCCCAAGAAGTCCGGAGATTCGGCTTGCAAGACCTGATAGTGCCGGGAAAACATCGCTGTCGTATGTGAGATTCCCCATAAGGCGCGAGTATCGCCCGACAATGGCGTACCAAAGACGCCGCAGCTGGGCCGGAGTCACATCGGCCGTCTTAATAGATTGGTTGCAGACCAGACGCCGAAACTCTAGGTCTTCGGTCTGTTTGTGATCTTGGCCACAATCACAGGAGACCATTGTCCGACACTCCCATACAAGCTCCTTCTTCGCAAAGTGAAGCATGCGCGGAGATAGAAGGCGCTCTTGGAAGACCCAGGCCCGGGTTAGTAACGGCCATTCGTCATCCTGCTCTTCATCGGGACCACTTGGAACATCCCAGTGCTTGATCCCACCCGGCGCGGAATAGGCTAGTCGAACATAGACATCCTCGGAAATCCCGTGGCCTATCTCGGATGCGGGAATGCGGTTGATGTGGACGCGCTCTCCTTCGCCCTTGATGTGGAGGCCCTCGTCGTGTCCTTTCGCTCTGGTAGCTGCGATAGTTAAAAATGCGTTCTCGTAAATGGTTGCCATCTGTGCTGACTGCTTCTGCCATTCATCAAAGGAGTCTTGTACAATACACAGCGAGTCCACCCAAAAATAACGTATATCAAGCCGACGGCAGACTGCAACGGCGTCTTGAAACGTCGTTGGCAACGTGGCGATTGGGATCCCAGCCTTGAATGTCTCCAAGTTGCCACGGAGGGTCTTCAAAGGCTGATTCTCTCCCCAGCAGTGGCTCAGGCAAGCGTAGTATCCTTGTTGATCCTGCGTCTCGACTAGTTTTATTGGAGAGTCGAGGGAATCGCCGAGATCCAATACGCGATATGGAAAGGGCTTAGACTGTGCTTTGGGGCAGTGGGCATGTTCGGATACACATGTCGATATCCACGACCTGACTTTGTGCATTGTTTCCTCAGACTTGGTATCATTGACCGCTGCTTTCGGAGAGGAAATGAGTGGAAGATCTGGGCCTTCGGTCAAACAGTAAAATGTCAGACGAGGCCAGACCGTCGTGATGCCTTGAAGTTCGACAGCAATTGCTTTTTCGTGGGGCCTCCACGCCAGAACAAGATCATCTCCTGGGCGGTAGTGTTTCCATTGGAAGAAGAACGAATCTGAAGGATTGGCGGGTGGATAAAAGCGGTTGACTGCGGCGAACAGGATCGCGCAAATGACACAGCTTTCTCGGCTGCCGCGAAGATTGGAATAGTAGAAGTCTGAAGCCTTGTGTGTATCAAGACTGTTGCAGACCTTGCATACGGTCTTGGGTGGTTGCTTGTGTGATACCAGCCAGCGCCATGGTCGACAGAGAAGCCAAATGATGCCCTGCATAATATGTGATAAGATCTCGACGTCGACGTAAGAAAACGTCAATTTGCTTGTAATGTCTCGAAGCTGTTGCGAGGCCATCCACTTCGGCATCCTCCTGGCGTACGCAAGGCCCCATGTCCGTTTTGCAAAGTGGTGGAGGAATCCGACCAAGAGTGTGAAGAGACATTTGCTGATGCATGTAGCGACGAGCATTGGAATTAGTAGGTCAGGGAGATGGACCGTCTTGACCTCCGGGTGGTTCTCGTAATAGAAGTAGAAGCCGACGAAACAGGGGCCCATCCAAACGCCGACGAATATCGCGAAGGATGCAAAGTTGGAGAGCATGTTGTAAAGTGCGAGTGTGATGGAGCGGAGGGTTTCCTGGCCAGCTTCAAGGATAATGGACCAGCATAGCAGCCGGCGGTCCCTTTCGCGCTGTGGAGGGTTCTGCGAAGTCATGGCAGAGGCAGGCTGCGTGCGGATTAATGGAAATGCTGAGTTGAGATGCCAAGGAAGCCGGGGCAAGTTAGACTAATAAGATTGATAGAGAGCGGTCTCAGTACTTGACAGGCGCTGCGCCTCATTTTATTGAAAGCCCTCAATCTGGTTAAGTGCTGCGCCTAATTACAGTAGGTTGACAGAAAAGCTCTACACCATGGGTGGCCTGCGTGCCAATATCGTACACTTCTTGCTAGAGTATGAAGAGATAGCTTCTAATATTTCTTACTTTTAATATATATTAAGCTCTAAGTAGTTATATAATCTAGGACCTATTGTTCTAGTACTTTACATAAAATATGAAGCAATAATTAAAGGTAACATTTAGGTTACGTAGTCTTCTAAATCCGAATGGGAACAAACATACCCTAGAGCCTAAAGCCTGGAGTTTCACAGCAAGAGTTAAAAGTACTTTATGTTAGTTAATATCAGACCCAGTATCTAAGTGATAAGATCGAGACCGAGGGACGTAGCACGTTTCCGAACGCTCAGCATCAGCTCAAAATGGTGCATCCGGAGCGGCTGGTCACGGGTAGCGACGATCAGCGCACTCTTCAGTAGATTTTTGATTTCTCTCCCGTTCAGCTCGTTCTTTGCCAGCTCGTCTATGTCTCCCTCTTGGAGGACGATGGCGTCGGGAGGCAGCCGCTGGAGAAAGTTGAGCCAGACATGCTTACGTCTGGCGACATCCAGAGGGGTGTATGGAACGATCAAATCGATTCGCGCTCGGAAGGCGGGGTCGATAGCATCTATGCGGTTGGTCGTCAAGAACAGGAGCCCTTGGTAGTACTCGAGGTGCCGGAGGAAGGCTACCTCGTGGTTGAGCGAGCGGTAAAGCATGGGGCAGATTTCGTTTCAAATACAAAGAGAAATAGGCTGGCTGACCGGAGACAAGCTCGTTGCGCTTCTTACTGTCGGACCCACGACGCTGCAGGAAGACATCTGCCTCGTCGAGAAGCAGCATGGCGTCCCAAAGTTGGCAGCACGCAAGAGCGCTCTCCAGGGCAGGCTCCAGTTTCTCGGGCGTCGAACCGGGATCGCCTGAGCTTAGGATATAGAGAGGTGCCTTGGAATTATCCGCCACTGGAAAGACAATTAGCCATCTGGCTCCCTTCGTTGGTGACACCACAGACCTGCTTCCGTGGTGAGCGTCTTGCCCACGCCTGCTGGGCCGCATAGGAGGACGATCACTCCTCGGCCTAGCTTTGTCCTCGGTTAGTTATCTTGCTCCAGTCTTCGTTCGGGTTTATTGCAGGACACTCGCCTTTTGTCTTGACAAAATCATTAAACGCCGCCAACCGAGCTTGTCGGTGGTCCGCGACCGCCATCAAGAGCTCATTCTCGCCCGCTGGAAGCACAAGCTTGTCGTATGGGTTGGCATCCCAGAACGGCGGCTCGAGGCCATCCACCTCGAAGCGGCCTGCATAATACTCAAGGACCAAATGCGCTATGATGAGGCCATCTCGACATGCCGTCAACTTCTGGCCTACAGCCCGAGCGACACCTCGTGTGAGACGAGCATGTATACGAAGGAAGATCTAGCCGATCTGCACAGACTCCAGGGTAACAGGTTCATGGAGAGTTGGTATCTTGCTGATGCTATTGTCACTGCACGGGAAGTCTTTAGCGCCAGGGGTGCACCAACTCGTCACATTCTGGATAAGTTGAAGGGTTCATTGATGGTGCAGGGCAGGGATACGGAGGCAGCTTCGCGGGAGGAAACCATATGTACTTAATGAGTGCTACTTATAATCCGCGAGCGCTTTAGAAAGAAGAACTCGTGGAATTAATTCTCAAGTCTCACACCCTTTCTTCAATATAATGTTAGAAATGTGTTCTGAGAGGGCTGCCTGGAATATTTATCTTTCACCGCTATTACGGTTCAGGGTTCAGTGTTCAGTGTTCAGTGTTCACCATTCACCATTCACAGCCCACCCACTTCCTTTTCAACCTCCCATCACTTCATTATCTTTTACTAGACAATGTTTTCTTCTTGTCTCCCAATATCTACATGACTCTATGGAAGTCGCAAGGAAGTGAGAACTCCAGTATCTGTCTCTGGCGGGACTGATCACGTACTGCTCAGTGGCATCGTGTAGCAATGCAAAACCGCAGCGCACTTCCAGCTTAGGCCATCTACTGTTATTATTATTATTATTATTAATTCATACGATATAGACATAAGAGGTAGATAGTGCTTCTAATCTATATATATACAGGAAAAACCAAGATGGACGAACCTATATCCTTTCTGTAGCGGGCCCGGTAGGGCCCCTTGTGCTGTCGCAGTGCGTGAGTAGGTAGTCCTTTTGCCAGACCGGAATTCTCCTAATTCCCAGGGGATAAGGAAGAAAATGAATTCCCCACGCATTGGCTTCACATTTCGGGGTGGGCGCACGCCGGTTGCGTATCGATTGCGTGCCGGCGGGGTGTGCGTAGGGCTGTTGTACAGTTGCGGCCGGAGGCCCGGATTTTAAGTGGGCAGGTTCGGCCGTTGGTGGGTTCACCAGCCGGCGGCTTTGCTGTTAGTGGCTGGAGGTTGGCACGGGCCCGGAGCTCTACAGCTGCAGCCCGGGTCTCTGCTATTTGGTCCCTTCGTTTGGTCTGTGATGCCCTCCTTTCTCTCTTCCCTCTTCAACGCCTCTGTGAGTCGCCCTTCCCCAGGTTCCTTGCCGTGCCCGCGTTGGCTCCGGGTCTTGAATGCATTGCTGGTATCTGTTCTTCCTTCTAGGATCATCGACATGTTCGTTTTCCTGCTGCTCGTTGCGGTCTCGTTGCTACAGTAGCTGACTTCTTTGTGTAGCCGAGGACGACGACGACGACGAACGCAGTGGCCATCTACTGTTAATCTTCGAGATTCGACTGGTGATCGACTGGAGATCCATCTCATACGAAGACACCGTTGTTTCTACGCAACTATACCGAGCAGATTGCGATCTTGACTCACTACTGCCTTGGATCCGACGATGCCTAACAAGTCCGCTAAAATCTTGAGATCTTAAATAGATCGTTCCAAACTCGCTTTTGGTATCTATAATGCAAAATTCACCACATCAAAAGGCTACTTTGCTTCAGTAAACTCACCCACACCCCTAGATTGTCACATAGTTTTGTCTTGTTTTGGGGCTGAATAGGCAGGCTTGAACTCGGGTCCAAAAAGCTGATGGGGGAACGGAAAATAAATTTCGGCGTTCTCTACATGTTAGATTGTGGTGTATGCAAGAGGGAATTAGGGCGAGCGAGGGTCGGCGTTCTATAAAACAATCGGTCCGTTAAGTACTGAGTCTTGTTATCCTGACGGACTTTCCACTCAATGGTCGGAGAGAATTGAAGATGACTGACCTGCTTCTGGTGGATGGTGGATTCGTGATACTTAGAAGAGCACTGGTATCCTACACACGCGAATGCTAAACACGCCCGCATGAGTAGACCGGGACTTGGATGCGAAATATTGCCCAGGTCTCACTCTTTTGCATGACCTGGTGTACAGTGTAATCGTTTATTAACACTGTCACATCTCCGTACTGTAAGACAGCATGTTGCTGACAATTCGGCGGCCGACCTCAAAGAGATACAAATGCGCATTTCTATGTCTGATGCTTTAGCAGAATGAGTGCCTTGATCCTTGAGTGTTGTTCGTGCATCTTGTGGTCTGGGTGGCAGCAGTAGTCTCACAACACCATGCCACTGTCAAACATCTACATCGTCGGCGCTCAGTGCACCGGCAAGACAACCCTAGTCGAAGCTTTAGAGCGCTCGTTTAAGACCACTGCAGATGTCTCGCCTCCGGCAATTGTCAGGGAAGTCGCTCGTTCTGTCATGAAGACGCACAAGTCCACAGCGCATGACATCATATCGTCACCCGATCGCTGTTTGACGCTGCAGACGCTCATTTTGAACGGTCAGCTGGACGCGGAGAGAGAAGCGCTGCGAGAGAGCGGGTGGATCATTTCGGACCGCTCTGGCCTGGATCCGATTGCTTACGCTTATCGCTATTTGGGGCACGAAGCCGTAGAGGCTATGATGAGGAGCGCTGCGTGGAAAGAGCTGCGACCGAGAATGTCTACGTTGTTGGTTGATCTTGGTGTGCGAGGCTGGCGCCGACTGGCTTGTGCCGGTAGATGATGGTAGCCCCGCGACAGGGACATTCACCGGGAATTTTGCCAGGTTCTAGGCTTGCGCTATGAAATAGTTCCCTGCGGCATATCAAGGAGCGACGAGAGGGCTGCTTTTGTGTGGTCTAAGTGGAGAGGCGCAATGCGCGGTGATAGTCACAACGGATGGTAATATTCCTGCGACATACGCATGTCAAGACAAAACGCAGCTGAAGATATTTATCAGTATCCCTCTGAGAGATGCTCCTGTCTGCGGCCTTAATTAAAGCCTGTGCAAACTCATCCCTGACAAGGAGGAAACGTTATGCTCCTCGGCGAGCCAATAAAAGATGCCGAACCGAGGCACCTGGACTGTTTATTCTAATTGAGCGTGCCTCGGTCAGCCCCGCGGTGAATCAACCCCGATTATCGCGATATCTCCGGCATTTGAAGTCCGGCTTGTTAGCAGTGTTGCTATCACTGTGGAAGAGAGGTTCCGACCCTCAGCGAAAGGAAAAAACCTCACCGGGCTTGCGTAGCCGTGATGGGATCAAAAAAGTATAGGATAAATGTGCCTTAGAGACAATTACTATGAGGCAACTTTATAGTATTAATAGTAATTCCACAAAACTCAACTTCGCCATGTGTAACTTTATAGGCCGCGCAAGCAGGTGTCGAAACGGAGGGGTTAAAAACGGCTGCAAAGCGGGAGGAACTGCAATCCCACCACTAAGTGTGCTAGACACTAACTTAGAACCCGTCATTAGCCGCACGAGGGAGCAGAGAGCCCTCTAACTGCTTGGCCCTCCGCCTGCAGAAGCTCTGCAGAGACTCTGCAACGCCCCTCTAAAAACCCTTTAGGGTGCCTCTAACACGTAAAGACCCTCTAAAACGGCCTGCTGAGTGGTTCTCCCTCGCCGACACTTTGGGCCCACAAACCGTCAAGGCCGTTATCACGGCGGCACCGGTCGGAACAATAGTACCCGGCTGCCGACTCTCAGCACAACAGTCTCCGTGACCTTCCGTAGCGGCAGGGCATTTCACAGCGCAACCCTTTTGGGTAAGGTCTTGCCACGGGACAATCTTGGTACGAACCTCCCGAGCTCTTGGGTGTCATCGACGTTTTCCCTCCCACTGCAAGCTCCTTTCCAGTTGACCCAACAAATCGCCTGCTCATCCCTCCCTCCTTTGAGCCTCCAGATCCCAGATCGCAGCCTCCCTTCCTCCGACTCGCAGCCATCATGCAGTCCGTCTCCAGATCCGCCGCACGCGCTGCGTCGCTGCGCACCGTCGCCCGTCGTGCCTATAGCTCGTCGCCCTACTCGCAGACCATCAACAACTTGCGCATTAACGGCGACACCAAGGTCATCTTCCAGGGCTTTACCGGAAAGCAGGGAACGTGAGTTTGGCTGCCCTCTCGAGCATCACAGAGGAGAAGATACTGATCAAGGGGTTAGCTTCCACGCCCAACAAGCCATCGAATACGGTACGATCCAGACCGCATCCATGTTGCGACACATGTCATGATGCATGTGACAGGGGTGGCAGTTGAGGCTGATATGGTGTTGAATAGGAACCAAGGTCGTCGGTGGAACCAACCCCAAGAAGGCCGGCCAGACTCATCTCGGCCTTCCCGTCTTCAAGAACGTCTACGACGCCGTCCAGGAGACCGGTGCTACCGCCACAGCTCTCTTCGTCCCGTACGTCCCACACACAACGCCTCGCAGCGGTGAAGCGCGACTAATAGCAAAATAGTCCTCCCGTGGCTGCCGCTGGTATTGAGGAGGCTCTCCAGGCTGAGATTCCTCTGATCGTCTGTATCACTGAGGGTATCCCCCAGCATGGTGAGTCGCCAATCTTCAAGCTTGAGCATGTTATGTCGTCTAACCCGAACCCCTCCTAGACATGGTTCGCATCACCGATATGCTCAGGACCCAGTCCAAGACCCGTCTCGTTGGCCCCAACTGCCCCGGTATCATCGCACCTGGCCAGTGCAAGATTGGTATCATGCCTGGTTTCATCCACAAGCGCGGTCGCATTGGTATCGTCTCTCGATCCGGTACCCTGACCTACGAGGCCGTCAACCAGACCACCCAGGCCGGCCTCGGCCAGTCCCTCGTCGTCGGTATCGGCGGTGACCCCTTCAGCGGCACCAACTTCATCGACTGCCTCAAGGTCTTCACCGAGGACCCCGACACCGACGGTATCATCATGATTGGTGAGATTGGTGGATCCGCCGAGGAGGATGCCGCCGAGTTCCTGAAGTCGAACAACACCGTCAACGGCGGAAAGCCCGTCGTCAGCTTCATCGCCGGTATCTCCGCTCCCCCCGGCCGACGAATGGGACACGCTGGTGCCATCGTGTCCGGCGGCAAGGGTGGTGCGGACACCAAGATCAAGGCTCTCGAGGACGCCGGCGTCATCGTCGAGCGCTCACCCGCCAGCCTCGGTAAGGCTCTGTACGACGAGTTCGTCCGCCGAGACCTTCTGTAACTAATCATCCGTTTCCTTGTTGTTTCGACTCGTCCGTTGGGCAGTCCGGCGGGGGAGGTAGAGCTAGAGCTTGGGATCGAGTGAGCTTAGTAGAGTCCGGTCAGGCGCCGAGGACTGCTCACTGCGGGCTGATTGCATTTGTTCCGTGATTTCCATCGTAACCTGATAGAACAAGGATGGGCCTGGGAGGCGCGGACGCTGGATTGCGAACGCTATCACACTTGGGCGGTGTACATCCATATACGCCATGCAAGGTCTTATTTGAATTACTGTGAGCGGGCTTGACCATACAATGGAGTAGAATGAAAAGCAGGCGTCGAAGTAAACGAATGCATCTAGAAACCTCATGCAGGACGTGTGTAGTGTGAAGTTTGGAGTTCATCTGGTTCTACAAGGCTTGGGATATCCATATAAACGCCGAATCGCAAATATGCTGTTCCCCTCCATTCCTTGGAAAGGAATTCGTCGTAGTCTCACCCACTGTCGCTGGTATCCGTACGCCACTACCTCCCCTCCATGTTGCCTCAGTCCTTTAGACCAGGCTGTATATACAGATGGCAGCCATCAGGGTTTCCCAACGACTTGTCTATTGCGTCAAAAAAAAAACTCCCCTTTCCATGCATGCGGGTTCGTGTGTCCTGGCAGGTCTGAAGTCCTGCTCTTCTGGTGTGTTTGGTGTTTGGTGTGAAGCTTAGCCTGGCGCTTATTGCTCGCCGAGAAGGCGGGCGGTGATGTCCCCCATGTAGGCTTCCTCAAGCTCGTAGTCCTGTCCGCCGTTGCGATCGATGCCCACGAAGACGAAGGCGTCGACTACTGCCTCAACGTCGAAGCCCATGTTGACGAACCGGTCAACGAGCTCCCTGCTGTATCCCATGTACCTAATACCACCTCGGTCAGCCGCTTGTACAACCCCACGCAGCCCATTCCAAGGCAGGCTGATCCATGGAGCAGGATCCGCGAGCACGTGCGGTGGGAACATACCTGTTATCATCGCTAGCCAACATCGCATTCGTCTGGGCATCGCTCTTCCACTTGGTGAGGTCGACATCGCGCTGCGGAGCGCCAGCGTACTTGACAGCCCACTCGTGGGCCTTCAGGGCGAAGGCTTCGGGGTGATCGATGAGCATCTTTGCAACCTCAGCATCCTGTGGGTCTTTGGGGTTGGGAAACTCGAGGAGCATGCGAAGCGAGAGGAGGGCGGTCTTGATGGTCTGGACGGGAGACCAGCCGGAACCGAGAGTGTCGAGGCAGATGGCGCCCTAGTACGCAGCAGTTTCCGTTAGTCGGTGGCCCTCTTCTCTCCCTGTCTTAAGGCAAGGGCACACATACGGTCTGGCTGCTGACGTTGGGATGCCAGATCTTGGTGTCGAATTTTATAGTCGGGCTCTTGAAGGGATAGGTGACGGGGATCTGGATGTCGACCTGGAACGTGCCGCCGGCGTAGGGAGTGTCAGGGGGGGCGGGAAAGGTACCCTTGAGGTGTGTGACATCGCCCTCCGACACGGCCGTGGCATAGACGCCTGAGTTATCGCGGTCGGCCTGGATGTCGGCGAGCTCCTTCATGAGACGGCGTTCTCGACTCATCCTGACGTGTGGTTTGTGATGGTGGCGGGGGGAGGACGAGGAGGAGCAGTGCGGGGTGGGATGGCGGGACAGAAGGTTGGTTTCGTCGGGCTCGGTTCTCGAAGTCAGTTTTGCTGTTGGCGAGCGGAGAAGGGCTAGAAGTGGTACTATGCAGTCAGATGTTGTATGATTTCGGGAGAGAAGGCAGAGAAAGGAGAAGGCCGGATGGATTTTGGCTGTTGGTGCCAGGCTTTAGTTAGTGTCGACGTAGGCGTGCTGGCTGGCATGGATTAGATGCAGCTGGAAAGCCATGGGTGGTCAGTGAGCGTCGTTAGTGAGCGTCAGTGGTGAATACGGGTAGTAGCACAGGCAGACTCTCCCCGAGGCTGTCGGTGTATTACTGGTAGTCCAGCTGGGTCCTGGCTTCCCGCCCTACATACCTGAGTTGTCCGCGCTCACCAGCGTCACCTCGCCGTCCTCTCGTCATGGAGAGTTCCGTGCAACCACACACCTCCAGCTTTTGCCCATCCCGGCGGCTGATGCATTGGAAGAGCACGCTAGCCTCTAGCGTGCTGCGGGGCGCCGCCGTCCAGCTGATCGGCACCTCACTGTTGCTTCTGGATAAATTATGCGACGAGGAGCCAGCCACGAATTGTTTTTGTTATCCGCCCCGGGGCGGGAGATGTAGCCGGGAAGGTTCTGTGTGATGATGAGTCGGCGTCTTGGGCCGAGGTGCCGTGAGCTGGCGATGACGACTGGGCAACGCTGTGCTCACCCTGTGAAGCCTCGCCGGACGCGTTGGCTGAGGCATCACGGTTCTGTGCCAATGTTTCATAAAATTCCGGGCTGAGAGTTCCGGGCTCAGGCTGACATGTCGTAAATAGAATGCGGTTGATTACTTTGGGACAGGTCATTGTCCTTTGTAGCCCTCTCATCATGTCTCACTTGGAGGACCAGGCAAAGTACCTGGAGTCTCGTCAAAGGCATCTCTACGATGGCCAGTAGTGATTTTGGGGCTGCTTAGTAAATTGCTTTGAACAGCAAACTCACTGCGCCTACAAGTTACATGGAGATGGATTATTGTTGTCACGGTCACTTCCACAAGTGTCAGCTGTATCGTTGAACATGGGCTGGAAAGTCGATGTTGTCAGCTTTCAAGCTCCGAATGGCAGCATTCAGCCCACCACTTTACATCAATGAATCAAACAGGATTGAATGTTATCAAACGTTTTACTCACAGAAAATTCTTCAATTCCACAACGCTTGACGACGTCTCTCGTGCTGATTTTAGCTTTCGACAAGTTCACGTAGGTCGTGCCTCAGAACGGGGTCACGTGCACCCGCCGGAATCCCGGCACGTGACCCGCTATTCGAGCTGTCGTGTTTCCTGGCGCCTGATTGTAGCGCCTCGCTTTCATCATCACTAAGCTGGCCTGGGCTCGACCTCATCCGTCTATCAACATCCAACCTCCCTTCACCACCGCTACCGAACCACATCCGACCACACAACCTCCGCTTCATCTAGAACACGCAGAATCTAAGCTCGCAGAGCTTGGCCAGACAAGATGGTAAGCTTCCCTAGCTGAATCTGTACTATTCCAGGCGTTGACAATAGCTCTTCAGGGTCAAGGACAATCTGGCATGGGGGGAGATGGGAAAGAGGACAAAGACAAAAAGGCAAGTGAATTGCGGCTCCGAGTCGCGACATCAGCATTCTAATACCTCCGATAGAAGGATAAGCCCAAGTACGAGCCTCCACCACGACCAACGACCCGCGTCGGTCGTAAGAAGAGAAAGGCTGGCGGTGGTACCGCTGCCGCCAAGCTCCCTGCCGTCTACCCTACCAGCCGATGCAAGCTCCGTCTTCTTCGAATGCAGCGCATCCACGATCACCTCTTGCTTGAGGAGGAGTATGTCGAGAACCAGGAACGCCTGCGCAAGGCCAAGGCCGCCAAGGAGGGAGCCGTGGCTGGCCCCGACGCCGATGTCGACCGGTTAGCCGATGAGCGTGGCCGTGTCGATGACATGCGTGGAAGCCCCATGGGAGTTGGAACCTTGGAGGAGCTGATTGATGACGACCATGCCATCGTCAGTAGTACAACCGGCCCCGAGTACTACGTCAGCATCATGAGCTTCGTCGACAAGGACCTCCTCGAGCCCGGCGCCAGCGTTCTGTTGCATCACAAGAGTGTGAGCATCGTCGGTGTACTGACGGATGATGCCGATCCTATCGTCAGTGTCATGAAGCTGGACAAGGCGCCTACAGAGTCATACGCAGACATTGGTGGTCTGGAGCAGCAGATTCAAGAGGTCAGAGAGTCGGTGGAGCTGCCACTCCTCCATCCAGAGCTTTACGAGGAGATGGGTATCAAGCCGCCGAAGGGTGTCATTCTCTACGGTGCTCCTGGAACCGGAAAGACGCTACTTGCCAAGGCCGTCGCCAACCAGACATCTGCCACTTTCCTGCGTATCGTGGGCAGTGAGCTGATCCAGAAATATCTTGGTGACGGTCCGCGACTAGTGCGACAGCTCTTCCAGGTAAGCTATCTCGATATGTTTGCTATGCACAAGTATTAATGATCTTCAGGTTGCGGGTGAAAACGCGCCTTCCATCGTCTTCATTGATGAGATCGATGCCATCGGTACGAAGCGATACGATTCCACATCGGGTGGTGAGCGAGAAGTCCAGCGAACTATGCTGGAGCTTCTTAACCAGCTTGATGGTTTTGACGACCGCGGCGACGTCAAGGTCATCATGGCCACCAACAAGATCGAGACCCTGGATCCAGCTCTGATCCGACCCGGACGTATCGACCGAAAGATTCTGTTCGAAAACCCCGACCAGAACACGAAGCGAAAGATCTTTACCCTGCACACCTCCAAGATGAGCCTGAACGAGGATGTTGAGCTGGAGGAGTTCATCTCGCAGAAGGACGACCTTTCGGGTGCTGATATCAAGGCCATCTGCTCTGAGGCTGGTCTGCTTGCGCTCCGAGAGCGCCGCATGCGGGTTCAAATGGCAGATTTCCGGTCGGCGCGTGAGAGAGTGCTACGAACGAAGCAGGAGGGTGAGCCGGAGGGTCTGTACTTGTAATGTAACGCCGTGGATGGGTTGTGAGATAGACGAGGAAGGAGATTGGCCTCTTAATGAGGAATAGAATACTGCGGCGGACTGGTATTCACTTGCTTCTGAACACTGTGATGGTTACTTGTAATAAACCCGGCCAGATGCTGGCACAAGGGTGACAGGCTGAAAACATGGTGAAAAGAAGTCGAAGTCATAATTATATGCCACATAACAATCATTAGCCCATGCCTAGGATCCCATTCCTTTTTTTGATCATAGAGTAGCAATTAGCCAGCCAAACCCGGCTGAACGAAAACCGGCAAGACTCCCTGAATATCCCACGCCTTCAACGGCAGTCGTAATCATCAAAGCAATCCCATTCCGTCCGTGTGCTCCAAATCCATCCCACCCAGCCATTACCGACATCAGTCAAAGCCCATGATCAACGCATCATCGATTAGTTGCCACCACCCACGGTGCCTTCTTTCTTCACGACACCCACGCTCTTATCGTCAGTATAACCCCCAGCAGGGGCGTGGTTGTAGAGCCACCGGGCGACGAGGAAGCTCCCGACGGCCCAGCCCCAGATGAGGACGGCGATGGATGAGGTGAGTAGCAGCGTAGGCACGAGCACCATGAAGGCGACGCCGATCCAGAACAGCGCAAAGACGAGGGCGACGCCGAGGGAGAAGGCGACGGTCGAGAGCGAGAAGGTGGCGAAGAGGAGGACGGGGAGGAAGGAGAATAGGAATTGTCCCACGATGAAGGACTAAAGCGACTTGTCAGCGATGCGCAGAGGCGGACAAGGCGGTGGGCTTACGAAGAGGACGGGCCGGGCCGCGGCGAACTCGGCCGTCTGGTCGTAGGCGCGCTGGCGGGATGAGGGCGAGACGACGCGATCGAGGGAGCGCTGGGCGTACGAGTACAGCCCGGAGGCTTTCTTGCTGGCGACGGCGGCCATGTCGTCGTGACGGTCTGTGGTAGCGGCGGGCATTGCGGATGGGCGCGGGAGCGTGGAAGGGGATTGGGAGGGACGAATGCGCGATGGTTCTTTGGACGAGGGAGTGTTGGGAGTGGATGGATGGAGGTTGGAATTGGGGCTGAGTGGGATGCTTGCCATGATCGCAGAGGGAAGCTCGTGGGTCAATGACGTGACGCGTCGTGCATGCCCGGTTACGGTGGGAGTGACGTGCCGTCTAAGTCAATGACGGGCTTACTCTAGACATTATCTACAAGCGTCTTTCTTTTCAAAGAAAGGAAAAGTCAATGCTCATTTACCAGCGCTCGACTTATCCTGCTTCTTTCCTGGGATT
The DNA here is from genome assembly GCA_037954305.1 of Neonectria magnoliae. Classification (NCBI taxonomy): domain Eukaryota; kingdom Fungi; phylum Ascomycota; class Sordariomycetes; order Hypocreales; family Nectriaceae; genus Neonectria; species Neonectria magnoliae. Next base: position 42,088 of record JAZAVK010000066.1, on the reverse strand, counting down.
CGGAGCGCCCATCGTTCATCGCGCAAGAGTCTATCTATCTAAGTTATCCCGTAACTTAACTTACATGCAGTACACATACTTCGTGTCCCGGGACCTCTTGACCAGGCTACTAGGTAGATCAAAGGTGGGTTCGCGATCCGATCTGGCCGCAGACTTTGTACGATTGGCGAAATGGCTTTGTATTTGAAGAACTGGAGTCGCCGAATCAGTGACGAGGCTCAGACCCTTTCATTGATTCGTTTTCTAATGTCTAGTCCACCCAAGCGTATAGCATCATTAAAGCGCCACCATGTAGCAACCTTACACGCGTCGACAGGCAGCTCATCACGTCCTAATCTTGCTGCACAAATCCGAAACTAGGACTCCGAGCTGCTCCATCTTCTTGCTCTCATCCCTCTCATGGTTCATTTTGTCCGCAATCGGCCCAAAGACATCCCACACGGGCAGATACTTCTTATCCGTCCAATGCGGACTCTCGATGTTGTCGAAAGCGCGTTTCATGTTCTCCCTGTCTTGCAACGCATCCACGAGCTTCTCGTACGGATTGCTCAGAGCAGAACCGCTGTCTGCGTAGTGCTGTCGCGCCATGGCCGCGCAGTACATGATCAGCGAGGCCAGCCCGGCTGCCAGAGCCGTGCCTACGGATGACCCGTCGTGGTACTTTACCGTCCCTGCGGACCGGGGGTTCCACGCCTCGGCTACCTGGTTGCCGGGAAAGAAATACTCGATCTTGTCCTTGTCCTCCGAGTGAGGATCCCGCTGTCCCAGCGCGAGTGCGGCGCCGATGCGGAAGATGTAGCCGGGTCTCTGGCGGTACGGGTACGTGTCCATGGCGCCGGCCTGGATGTCATCACTTGCCGAGCAGAACATGAGTATCTTGGCATCAGCAGCAGCGTCGATGGCTTCCTGGAGCATCCCGATCGCCGACGTCTCCATCGTCGACTTACCGGTCCCGTCATCGCTCCTCGTCGAACCAGTCGCCGACGCGGCCTTTTGCTTCACCGTCCACGACATGGAGATGATGTTCACGCCCAGATCTATCGCGCCCCGAATGGCACGCGCAGCGCTCTTGGCGTAGATGGTGCGCCCGGCGTCGTGAGATGCGCCATCCTGTACCCGCATGACATACAGGGAGACCCAGGGGTTCAACCTCACAATCATGTTGGCCATGATGGTGCCGTGGCCAGTGCTAGAGCGGTGCCAGGGTCTTTCGGATCCGCGCTCGCTTGGTGGGCAGTAGCTGACGCCTGTGGCTTTTACCATGTTGTTATAAGTGTCGAGGTTGCCGAGGTCAACGCCGTCGTCTATCAGGGCCACCTATACGAAAGTCAGAAACAGGCCGTTTAGATGCTGTATCAACGCAAACTCACCTTGATCCTTTTGACATTCATCTCTTTGAGTCTGTGGGTTTGGTTCAAGGCACTGCGGAACTCCTCCATTTGCTTAACCCAGACATGCTGCTTCTCGGCTACATGACCTCCAGCCGAGTTCGTTGCCTCTTCGATGGTATCTAACTGCGTGAGCAGACCCTCCATGCAATGATGAACCTTGACTTGGAGCTGCGAACTCGTGTTCTGGCGGAGTTCTGTCTCAAACCGACGCAGCGAGTTGTCCATTCTCTCGCGTGTCTCGAGTCCCTGTGTTTGTTTCATCAGTGACAAATCCCACATGCGCCTTCACGGCTGCTTGACTTACTGGGGCTGCGTGGACCGTGACCTTTTTCAGCCTGCCCCCAGTTGTCGTGTACAGTCTCGGGATGCCTTCGCGACAACCCCACGCTCTCAGTATAGCCTGGTTACCGCTCCAGTAAAGGTTCACATGTTCCACGGCGGGCGTTGCAAAGTCAATGACGTCTATACTTATGTCTGGTTTGCGCCAGTCCCTTGAAGAGAATATATCAGAGACCTGCGACTTCAGTCACACTTCATGACAGGACACTCACCAGGTCTCGACCGAGATCGGCCGGTTAGTTCGACACTCCCCCACCGGAGCCATCGACTCTCTGCCTCGCAATGCTCTCTCGATGGCGGCATCCGTGTGTGACGGGGCTTCTCTATCCTCGACGTACAGCCGTAATATGTTCCTCACCCCCAGCTGGCGCAGCTTGTCGAAGACTTCAACCAGCACGTCGCGCCCGGGATGGGCGTTTTCCTGCTTGGACTTTTGGTCGGCCATTCCTTGGCTGGACCCGTAGCTCTTCTTCCTTGACTGGCTCCGAGGCTCGACGCGTAAGACGGTAGGGAGGTAGACATAGGCGAGAGTCTCGGCAAACCCGCCCACGGCCATTCTGTCCAATAGCTCGATGACCTTGTCAACATCCTTCATGCCGAGAGCATCAAAGTACAGGTTCCTGTCCAATCCTTATTGGAGTAGTCTATTAGCAGAGAACGGTCGACTTCTTTACCCTGCGAAGACAAAGCAACTCACCTGATGCTTGATTCCCATATATCAGGTCCCGGGCATCCAGATCGGACCGCGTCCGGGTGTAGTGCATGGTGAGAAACTCCAGAAGATCCAGAGCCGGCTTCTCAAAGTTCCTCGGCTGACTAGTCTTGGATTGTTTTCTTCCTCCTATGCCTTTCGCGTCATCTTCATTCGAAATTGCCTGGCTCATCCTTCCGGGAGGCGGTAGCATCTGAGTTGGCACTCCTAGCGACGTTGGAGACGTAGCGTTGGACTTGTTGGTTTCACGGGCGCCTGTGCCAGAACGACGAGGTCCGGGTTTCTCTGGGAAATCCCCCGTCCTGTGTGATTTGTTCGGCGGCTCTTTGACGTTTACAGCCTTGACCGCGTCGGCGTTCGATCGTGGTTTCGGCTTGCCTTCTGGGCCGCGTCGTAGTGGTAGGCCCTTCATATCCGGTGTCCCCGGCCGGCTCTCCGGCTCTTTGGCGCTCTGCTCTGCCTGTTTTTCCCTCCATTGCTTCTGAATGACCTTGAACTCATCTATGGTGCGTCGACAGTAGTGAATTGGAGATTCTCCCTTTTTGTTGATTGCGCCACTGACTCTCATGACTTCGTCGCCCCTTCGCATCATCTCCTTCACTGTCTCGACATACTTCTCAGACCGCCCACGACACTGTCGGTAGTGCATGGCATAGTGAATCGGCGTGTTGCCATCTTTGTCCATGGCAGCGATCGTCTTCGCTTCTGCTATGGGGACAAGCTTTTGCACGCGATCCAGGAATCTTTCCCTCCCATCCTTCTTCTGCGTTAAGGTGTATTGCCAAGTGAAGATATGGTGGATGCAGTTCTTCCCGTCGCTGTCTTGGATATCGAGGAGCTCCGGGATCTTCTCCGGCCAGCAGTCCAAGACACAATCGAGGAACCCGTCGTTGTTGTGTGTCATGGCGATCTTCAAGATGAGCTCTTCTTTTCCCCTTTCTTCCTGTTCCGTGTCGCAGGAGCAGTCGTAGATGTGTTCCAGGAGATACCGGACGACTTTCCTGCGAACATTGTGGGGAGTCTTCGAGAAGGCCTTGTAGGTGTCTTTTGCCAGGATGTGAAGAGTTGTTGGAGCGTAGCCGTCGTGGGCCCTACCCTTAGCCAACGTCGTCTTTTTGTATTCTTCTAGAAGGGGAACCTCATGACTCCCGTCGCTGTCGTCCCATCGTCGCTTGTTAAGTCTGAGCTGATCCATGACTTCCCGACACTGCTGCTCCAGCTCCTTGGTCATCCACGTTCGTTCCTCCTCGTTTGCCGCGTGAGCTCCAGTGAAAAGGACGCTCTGACTCTGCCCTTGCTCCTCGTCGCTCATGTCAATATCCGAGACATTATCGCTGAAATCTTCTATAGGCCCGTTCATTGTCGTGACTGTGAGACCTCGACAAGTGAAATGGATGTATAGTATAGCCAGGCGTATGTGAGAGATTCCAACGTGGTGTTACAAATGGTGAGTTCTTGACTTTGTGTTGCAAGCATATCGCGATTGGCGTAAATGGGTCTCACATCCATGACCGTTCAGATATAAAACATAGAAGGTCACTCCCGTATTGTCAGATTATCAGCGGCTCTGCGTATGATGTAACTAGACTCTTGCTACATAAAGAATACGGCTACTATTGAAGTGATCAACATTGCAACATTCAGCAGCTGACCCTTTCTGTACGAGTTCCCACGCCACCTGCATTCGCTGCACCTATGAGAACAGCCTGCCGACGCCGTAATCAATTGTTGTTGCCTGGATTTGGCCCCCACGTGGTATTGGAAAAGAAGGCGACGAATGAGAATGACGATAATTCGTAAATCCCATTCCCCCTCCTACACATTCAGGCTGAGCGGCCACAAACCTGGCGATGTTCACAACTGCATACATACACGTGCTTATGATGTTCATACATGTAGATGAACTATATTCTTTTCCTAATAACATCCAAAGTGAACATACTACTATAAACCGAGATGTCTATAGGCACGCTCTTGGTGGTTTTAAGCGTACCGGCATTGAGAACAAATTTGGGCGTAGCGCACGTGTATATACATAATGACCACGTGTATGTATAAGTAGCCGGTCAATATTTCCTACGGTACAGCTGATTTCACCTCTGCCACAGTTTTCAGCTTCTCGAGGGCAGTTCCGGTGTCCTCCGACGCAGCCAATGTCCTAGATACTTTGACGGCCTCCCCGAATGTCTGATGGAACGTGCTGTCCCACACATCATCCAGATTCTCTCTGCCCAAGTTCAGCCTGTCAATCTGAGGACGCCCTTCCAGCACATTGTATACTTCATACTCGGGATCAAACACAATGGGATCGTCCGGAGCCCTGGACGACACGAGAGTCCCCAGCCACGTCCTGAAGTCGGGCGTTACCTCGATACTTGGCACGCAGTAGAACTCCTCATCATCGGGCCGCGTCAAGAGGATGCAGGTCCTGAGAATGGACACGATTCCACTCTTCTGCGACTCGTTTTCTTTTAAGAACCACTGGGCAAGAAAGTGATTTCCCCAGTCGTCGAAGGGATTGTTCCCGATGATCTCGGCCGCGTGGGTTGTTGACTTCTCGACCGACGTCTCGGCATTCGCTGTCGCACTGGCCGAGACCACGGTGCCACCGGTGATGCCTCCGCCCGTCGTAACATTTCGTGTCTTGGTCTCCGTGGTCTGCATCATGACATGCTTCCCAAACGGAGCCACTTTCTTCACCGTCGGCCCAACGCCAGTACCATCCTTCTTGGGCTGGAACTCGAACGATATAAGGGCGTCTTTGATGCGCGTGGACCGATACGAGAAGAAGTAAAAGTCGTAGACGAGCAAAGTGGCAGGCGTGTTGGAAATCTGATCTAGGGTCCCATGGATGATGGCTTTTGCGGTGCAGCTGACACTGAAGGCTGGCTTCTTCCTCGACCCTGAACCAAACCCAGACACGGCCTCTCGCTGCTTCTGTCCTGGCTTGTTGCGGACTCGATAGTCTTGAGACGTCAGATTAGTCCAGCATGGAAGAGGTTTGACCACGATCGGACACATTACCTCCGGGTTCGCCCTGATATCCCAAATCGAGCTTGAAGAAGGTAGCGTCTCCCATGGTCGGTACTTGCTGATCATCCTCGACCTCCTCGCCGGGCATCCAAAGCTCGGAGTCATCCATGTCTTGAGACTAAAGAGGTTATGATGAAGTTCGTTTACGTTGGTCTTTCACTATGAACTTTTCTTTAGACCAGTCTGTATTTTGTTGCCAGAACTCCTTCTTATTCAACCCTTCTTGTTATCCAACAGCCGAGCATCGCCGACGCGTTCCACTGATGCGCTGAGCAGCTCCTGGCTACCCATGACCAGACTATTGCACTTACGATCAGGTCATTTCGTCATCAATTTTCGTCACTGCAGATCTGACTCACCACTACAGTATCACAATGTGCACATTGTGCATGAAGGGGGGGTTGCGGCAAAGCGCCCGCTTCTCCAAGGTACAGTATACATATGAATACCAAGATCGGCAACTGATCCTCATCCAAGCTCACATCCTTCTTTCTGACACACTTGAGGAGATTCACGCAGTAATCGACGAACTGCGATTGTGTTTCGTCCTCTCTCGTTATTTTCTTTTCCCGTTCATCGTCCTCCAGCCCTCTGCAATCATGTCCCATTCTCCACCAGTCGAGGCCGCAGAGGCCGACGTCCCCGTCGAGTCGGAGAGGCGTCAGCCAAGTGAGGGTGAGAACACGGAAAGTCAATGGCTCACCGTGAAAAGCGTCAAGCTTGCCGACGAATCTAAGAAGGACAGCGAGCTGCCACACATTGAGTACTTAGCGAACCAAGATCCTCGTGCCATTATGCAACAAACGCTTATCAGTTATGGCGGACAGTATTGTGCACGTCACTACGATGCGCCCGAACGAGGGTTTGCACAATCTAGACAGCCTGCTCATGGATGTGGAGGTAGTTGACACCAGGGAGCTCATCTTCCGGTGCGCCATGTCTAACATCCTAGTGGGAGATCTCACAAATAAAGCAGTTGAGCTACAAGCGAACCGCCTCCTACACGAGCTCATGGCCAGGCAAACGAGCCCCTCTGTCCGTGGATTCACTCCCTATACCTGAGTTTTACCAACGGTAATGTGTATTATAGAACCCTAGGAAAGCAATCATTTTTGTAGCGTACGATTTCGGTTCTATGATCGTCAACATGGTATGATCCCAATTTTCTGCTCCTCGAGTGAAAACTAATACATTGCTACGACTTAGGCTCTCTCTCTCGCCGCAAGGTTCGAGGGCATATATCCTGAAATCTTCTTCAATACTATACAGATTGTAAGATTACATATATAATCATCTGAGAAACATCAATGTCTCGTCTCCGCTCACATTCAGGTTACAAGGTCTTTTCGGGGTGTCCCCTACGCGACACAAATGCCCAATCACTGGCGCCAAAACTCTTCAAACTTCTTCATCAAAAGAGTGATGGCTTATGGACGTACCATGCCGCAGCATCTTCTGTTTCTGCCCTTACTCGTTCGGTATTTCACACGACCGAGCTATTCATCAGCTCCAAGATCACCCTTCGCAGTCGGATCATAAGTATATATACGGCAAAGGGACAGCCAGGAAAGATTCATCCTGTCAGACATCCCATCCTCTAAATGACGAAATATGGGGCTTAAAACTAATAGGCCCATAGGAACTGGACTGCTTCACTGGAACGCTTGGAACACCAACTGAGATACCTGTGGAGGAACCTCATGATGGCGGCTCACTACCACGTCATACCCTGTACAGTCCTAAAGGTGCGTGTCAAAGCTCCTGAACTCTTTTACTATTTCGGGTCTATAATAACCTCGACGTCTAGCAATATTTGCTGATCCTGGCTGGATACCTATGGAACGAACTCTCCTTCAGCTTTCGGCACCGCATCGCCCGTCTCAATTCGATTTAAGACCGAAACCTGCGCTGGAGCCATTTCTAGACGCCCCTGTCTACAAGAAATGGGATGGACGTGTCGACTCTCAGATCCTGTACATTCACGGAACATCCTACATTACGACGCACGAGCTTGCAAACAAATGTTTCCTCGCTTGGCGATCAAAGCAACGATGGAAGGATGATGGCAACGCCTTCAAATCTCTTTCCTTTACCTTCTGCTCTGCCGACCCACTGCGAGCCTCGATTTCCGGCATGATGACCTCCCTGGTGGTACAAACTACTATGAATACGGGCCAATTTCATGAATCTAGGAAGGACGTGAACCAGAAGCTTCAAGACTTGTTTCTCATAGGTATGTTTCTCAGAGCTGAAGTCCCCACTCTAGGTCATCTTAGGGCCCGATCTCTGTCCCAATATTATTAGGACTCTCATAGCCTTTCTACATGGTCATTTGCTAACTAAAGAGATTGGAAGGTGCTGGGTGGACGGACCAGTCTTGTCTCTCCATTTTTGAATGCATCAGGTTTCTTCTTCGTGAACCCGCTGCAGTCATCCTTCTCCATGACTTTGACGAATGCAGGTCTGAAGGTCGCTCACGGTTTCTGGACTACTACGCAAAGCTATCTGAGGAGACTGAGCAAGACCTGAAACTCTTGATCACGTCAAGGAAGCCCAATGCCCTCTTGCCCGAGCTTATGCGGTGGACGAAGCTCGACGTGGACGACATGGCGTTCTCCCCCATCAACGGCGAGCTAGAGACCAATGTTGAGGATTTAACACGCTTCTGTCCGATCAAAGACGCAACCGATCGGATTCAGAAGCTCATGAACAGCCTGATCGCGATGGATCCAATTTGCCTCCACAAGATACTCCAATTACTCCAGGCTCACACTGGATGGCCCGAAGACCTGTCGCCACAGTGTCTGTCTCACTTCATTCGCTTGCTGGAGCTTGTTGACTCTGCCGACACGCCTGGGCGAGTCCTACAAAAGATTCTGAGATCTCACGCCCAATCCGATGAGCTGTGCTGGGCGTTAAACTGGCTAATATCTGGCCACCGTCCAGTTAGCCCTCGACAGCTCGCCGCGATACTGCTCCAGCATCGCAACCAGCAAGCAGACGAATCAACTGCTTCCCCAGTGTCATCATTGGTCCAAGAACCTACGGAGGCAGCCCAGTTACAGCTAGAGTCATGGCTGAAGGGGTTTGCTGACTTCACGTGCGACGAAGTGACTATCCGTCGGGACACCTGGGACCTTCTTGGCGATGACGTGGGACCCAGGGATGACACGGGACTCGAAGATTTCGCGTGGAACGAAATCCGACGATCGGCACACGAGACGATAGTCGAGTTCTGTCTTACGTATCTCTCCTACGACAGCACGATCGCCGCACTCAAGTCCTTGCTTCGAGTTTACGAGTCTCAGGTCGACAGACAGCGTGAAACCCACCAAATCATGGCTCCAATGATCTCAGAAAACCAGGAAATTACTCTCTACCTGGCAGAAGCATTACCTCATCACCTTTCCAGATGTGAACCAGGTTACTCAGCCAATATCGTGAAGTTACTACTTGCGAATTCTACGGCTAAGTCTTCAATATTATGGGCAAAGGTGTATTGGGCAACAAGCAATCCTCTCACACGAGCCCGAAAGCAGCCAGAGTCTACACTTTCTGTGCTTGTTGGCCTGGGCTTAGCTTCGGAAGAAGAGGTGAAGAAGGGGGATGAGATGTCGCGAGCCCATTGTTTGGTTGCACTGGCAGGGAGTAATGCCGGTGGTTTATTACCCACGCTCTTGAAGGAGATACAGCCTGCAATCGAGACTTATACGGATGTCCTCCTTGCTGCTGTTCAGGCTGGCGACGAGAGCACAGCATTGCAGGCGGTTCAAAGCATTCTCTCTCACCCAGAATGGAATCAGAACACATACCCATGGCCCTGGTCGGTACTATGGGCGGCAACATGGTTAAAAATGCACAATCTGGTAGAAAAGCTGCTCAACAACGGGGTTAGGGCTGATCCGCAAGACAGTGTAGCTTCGTCGCCAGCCATACCTCTTGGCTTTTTTGTCTCTCCGCTCTATATGGCATCACTTATCGGCCACACGGAAACAGTCAAAAGCCTTCTTCGTCATGGGGCAAAAACAGATGTTCTCCGAAACAACAAGTATGGACCCAGGAACGCAGCAGCTCACGGGGGCCACGCCGATGTGCTTCGGGCTTTCATCGCCCAGGATCCTTCAGTCATACTTACAAGACAACCAAGTACTATGCTGTACACTGCTTCGGACTGGGGGAATCGGAAAGCTGTCAAAGTACTCCTTGAGCTTGGGTCGGATCCAAACATTTCTCGAGCCGCCCCTCCTGAGGTTGACTGGGAATGGACTCCTCTCGCGGCAGCCACATACTTGGCCTTGCCGGACACTGTGGAATTGCTGCTTTCTCATGGTGCCGACCCCAACCGTCTAAATCCCTACGGCGCGGACACGCCCTTGTGGTATGCCGCTGTGTTCAGTCCCATGGTCCGGTGTGTTCGTTCCTTGCTTCGACACGGCGGTGACCCCAATCACAAGAACTTCGAACAGCCGCTTATGCATGAGATCGCGTACTCTGCCAAGAACTCTGAAACCTTCATCGAAATCTGCGACGCCCTTGTTGTTGGTAAACGCCCCATCAATGTCAATGCAGCGGATTCCGAAGGCGATACCGCCCTGATGATAGCCTCGCGGACTGGAAACATGGCCCTCATACGTTGGTTACTCAGTCACAACGCTGATATAAACGCGTTGGATAATTTTGACAGAAGTGCTCTATACTGGGCCGTCTATCACATCCAGCCCCTCGTGGTCGAGGAACTCCTCAAGAGTCAGCCGAAGCTAGATGTCTTGGCGGGCGAGACACACGAGCCAATCCTGAACACGGCGATCGGAGAGCCGACAGGGGAAGGAACGCCCGCGGTTGTCAGGCTTCTTCTTGATGCGGGCGCAAATACCAACCTCGTCAACTACCGCGAGTGTAGCTCCATCACTGTGGCTGCTGCGGGGGATAATACGGATGTGGCCAAGACGGTTATTGACAAGGGCGTCAACGTCAATCAGAAGGATCTCTCGGGACTTACACCCCTCTGCAGGGCTGTAGTATTCTCGTCTGGTACTTCCATGATTCGCCTGCTGGTCGAGAGCGGTGCTAAACTGGATGTCACGGTGGACGACGAAGACGGCGGCAGCCTACTTCACCTCTCTCTTCTAGATGAAAGCCCCGAGAAGCTGAGGACCCTCCTCGAGTTCCGCAAGGAAATCAACATCAATGCTGTGGACAAGCACAAACAAACACCGCTTCTCTGCGCAACTGCGATGTCACGCATTCAGCACCTACAGCTTCTCATACGAGCTGGTGCCGACCTCAACGTACAGGAGGCGAACGGAGCGACAGCATTGCACAAAGCAGTGCGGTCTGACGAAGTACTTCGTATACTTTTGAAAGAGCCAGACACTGACATCAATCACATGATGCCCGGTGTTGGGAGTCCGTTGTGGCTTGCCTGTCGTTTGACCCTCGTGCCGGCCGTTGAGATTCTCCTCGACCACGGAGCAGATATCCACGCCATTGCACCCAACGAGCTCGCCAGCACTACCCTAATGGCGGCCATGCTTCCCTATTCCAGAGCGATACGCAACCAAGACGCCATGAAGATAGACGCCATCGTCCGAATGCTTGTGTTCAAAGGTCTGGCCGTCCAGCAGACTGTGCCTGGGAACAGGTTCTACACTGCACTTTCGGCCGGGTGCTTCGGCGCCGGCGTGGGAACGATAAACTTCCTTATCGACGAGGGCGCTTCCGCACAGCTTGTTGACCCCGTCTCTGGTCGTCTGCCTCTTCACTACGCAGCGGCCAATGGCCTCGAGAACTTCCAGGCCATCCTGCTCCCTTACAGGGGCGACATGATGGCCGGCGACAAGGAGGATAAGAACTGTCTTCACTGGGCGGCACAGTTTGGCAATGCCAAGACGGTTGGGTATATCCTGTCCAAGCCAAATAGCGAGGAATACGTCAACAAGCCAGACAGCGATGGATGGACTCCATTGTGCTGGGCGGTCCGTCAGTGGGACAGCGGCTGGTGCGAGGCGATGAGATCCGAAAGTAGAGACTACATCGGTGTAATTCGATGTCTTCTCCAGAACAAGGCAGACCCGACCGTTCGATGTCAACTTGGAAATGGGACTACGACAGAGGCCCTTACGCCATTAGATCTTGCCCGGCGGTCCAACAAAGATGACCCCATCGCCAACTTGCTCTTAGCCAGTCTTCGGGAGAGACAGGAACACGAAGACGTCCAGTCCATCGAAGGGGTCGACGAACCAGTTCGACGATACGCCTTGCACTCTCACATCTGTGATATCTGTCTCAACGTAAGACCCCTGGCTTCCTCCGTGTCATTATTTAAGCTCAATACTTTCTAGCAAATCTTTGGCCTTTCCTACAAGTGTAAAGACTGTCCGGATTACGACGTGTGTACTAAATGTCTCGCTCACAATACAACCTTCCACAGCCGTGCGACCCAAGGGGACGGAAAGGATCATGTTCTGGAGCGTAGATCTGATATGGAAGAGTACGCGAGTCCCTCGTCACATGCCGAGTCCGTCAGTGACGGTGGCAGCGACGTCCCTCATACGAGAAACAAATCGGTCGATGAGAATGACCTTGAAGAGGAGAGCGGAGCAGGAGACGATTTTATGGGTGATGAATTAGACGACATAGGGCTTAGAGAACCTTAGACATAATAGCAGAATTCCCACCCTCTCTGTCAAAACAATGACGGGACTGATCAAGCAACTGACTGGCATGGTAGAAAACTTGAATAGTGTTTTAGAGTTCAATCACTCTACTTAGTTAGAACTAGATTTAAACACAACCATTTTGCCCATTTCCATGCCATGCGTAGTGATGAACTCACAAATCACAATTGACTTTCTAAACGAGGACAGTGAAAGTAGACCTACTATAACTTATTAGCTAACCTCCATCGTGTAGAGTACTATTCTGAGCCATGCAAATATTCGTCGGAGACGACTCTCTTGCTACTCCTATCTCTCTTCCCAAAATCAATGCTTTGCTTACCGTGATATACGTAGAGTTGATCCATCGTAGCCGTCAAGGTGTTTTGGTCCAAGTATCCCACTCCGGCTAGAGCGTAGCAGATTTCGACGACATAGCTTTGACAGTCATAGGTTTTGTCGTGCCCCGGAATTGTGACGCTCTTGAACATATCAGTTACGTCATCAAAATGGGACCTGGAGATCCTGCTTACAGGAATCAAGGGGAGACAGCGAGATGATCTTTGTGGATCGGCTTGACTGTAATTCGCTGTGAACGGCCCTTTCTCTCGAGTTCGGGTGGCCTCGTAAGTATGCCATTTCGACCTCTTCTTGTCGAAGATAGTAATAGCCCAGTGGTAGTATTTGCCTTCATAGGGTTGATAGATAGCAATGTAGATGAAGATCCAATGGGTCTCCTTGCTACTTGTCTTCCTCATTTCCTTAGGCATCGCTGTTAGCTTGCGCAACTTCTTACTCAAGTCAGTTAGATCGGCTATGCTCGGATACTTGTCAAAGCTCTCCGTCTTTCATCGGATTCATATATAGTCCCTAGCATTCTAAACAATGAAATGAGAGCATGACTAAACAGGCTACGGAACATAGGGAAACCAATGCTCAGAATACGAAAAATAGAACTAATGTGAGAAATGAAGCAATAAAAGTATATAACAGTGGTATGTGTTCAAGAAACTAAACGCTAAAATCCCGGTATAGCTGTGGGATCATCTGAACTGCGAAACTTCATGAGTTGTATAAACCTTTCTGACACGGTTCAGAAGTGTCGTAACTCAACACGTTGAATTTACACATGCAGTACATATCATATCAGTTTATTGTGCTACTCGTATATTTGAATTAAAATACCCTGCTGTTCAGTGGTTTCCAACACCACAAGACTCAAATTGGAAGGGAGGAGGCCTGTTCCTGTAGACAACTGTTTGTGTTCCAGCAGGACACGTGTTTTGATCAGTCGCACCGTTCTGATAAGTCACTCTACACCGTGTAAACCCTGCGGAGTAAGTAGAATACACGCAGCCAAGGGTCGTGTAGCAGGCCACGCAGGAACGTCGGCGCCGGGATGCTGTTACTTGAGGTACCCAGAGGGACAGCGATGAAACTCCAGTCCTTCTCCTGGACGCCCTCGCAGGGGTTGACTGCGATCGTGCTGGTGGCTGTGGCCACTGTTGTGGCTGTTTCGGTCACAGGAAGCATTACGGTCGCGGTGGTAGGATGATGGCTTCTTCTTGCTTCTTAACAACACCCGGTGCAAGACTATTACCATGCAGTCGGTGATTAATACGCCACATAAATCTCCTCAAGCCGTCCCACCAAGCCAGTATACCCAGAAAGCCCTACGGCGATAAGCTTAAACTGGCTTTAGTCCGCATGCTTGAGTCTGTATGTCTAAGCATGAAGGCCTGGGCCCAACGGATTACGGAGTTCAAGATCAGCAGCCCAACTGAGAGAGATCAAGGTGTCCAGCCATTGGGTCTAAGCGGGGAGACTAGACCATCTCAAAGGGGCTTACCCGAGTGCTTGCTGCATGGCTGTAGATAGTTTATTTCTTGGACCCGGTCTAGTGTAGACTAACGCTCAGCTCAAGTCAGCGACATCTCGATCAGCTCTGGTGTAGCGCTTGAAGGCGTTGAGCTTAAGGCGATGGAACTTGTGTTGCATTAGTATTCGGTGTGAATCATCACTCCTTTGTCCAGTCTTACTGTCGTGGCTTTCGTGGCTGATTCAGCTCTTGCATTCAACTCGACACCTCCAACTTTTTTGTCCGACACTGGTTTCCAGCTCGTCTACGCGCGAGACTTTCCCGCCGTTGCCTAAAGAAATGCCGTTTAGATCCTCCCTGAACCAGTATTTACTACGCGGTAATCCCAATACATTTTAGTGCCGAGTAAGACTCTGAGATGATATGACCACGCTGAGGCATGGCTATTAAGCTTGAGAAACGCGACTTATCCGCAATTGAAGGTGCGTTAAGTTCAGGTTAACTTTGACTTTTGAGATCAGGTTTGGGACTGGTAATTCCTTTGTTGGACTGCTGACAACTTTCTTGCCGAGCCCTGTATGGATTATCTCCCAGATCTGTGACATTAGGAGCCAAGCCAATGGTCAAGAACTTGAGAAATACTTTGTTCTGAATCGCTATTCCAGGTTGAAACGTCTGGAGTCTATGGACACGAACCTTGTACACTCAATGTTCCCGCTCTCGCTTGACGTATGCACACACGCGGCATAGGAATGGCATACACTATAGCTTTGAAACGGAACTTGCATCACGTTGTCATTTGACTGGTTCTCAAAGAATCGAAACTCATCTACACACTTATTAGCCACTTTATAATCTCCAAGAAATCTCTAGTGGATGAATCCTGTCTGCAAATTAGGACCGTTAGATTAATTAGAACCGTACCAGGCCCCTTTTCCGTAATCCACAAACTAGATCGTAAGTTCCTATAATGAGTCTACTGATACTACCTAGCCAACCCCAAGCCAGAAGGCACCCTTGGAGAATCTTGCACTGAACGTGTCGACCAGAAAGAGCAGTATGGCTTTACACGAGGTTATGGCGAAAGTTATGGCATGAGTGTTTCTGAGGTGCGTAGTTCGTAAATCAATCAGATTTAATATTCTCCAGGCTCCGGAGGGTGAATCACGGGTGAGGATAGACATGCCCAGAGTCCTGTCTAAGGGAGCACGTGGAAGATGGCCTCTGAGGATGGAAAACGACCATCCGCCCCTCTGCATTCATCTCAGGCCTTGATTCTCTAGCATGCCATTGCCTGTTTTTTCCGTTGAAATCCAGCTATGTTTTGGTCAGTGATTTACGTCCTCAGGGCTCTACCTAGATGCAGCCACATGAAAACCTTGAGTGCCTCCAATATAATTACCAGCCCTTCTAGCGTGGTTTTTTTTTTCTTTCTAAACTATCATCCGCATGTTTTCTTATCTCCCTTTCTCTCTCTACCAAGCCCTGCCTTCACCTAACTATCGAACAATCAACTAACTAACTAACTAACCAATCTTTACTTAGGGTAGACATTACTTAGGTTAGGGGTGGGAGTAATGTTTAGGTTAGGTAAGGGTAGTGTTCAGGTTAGGCTACGTCCATCCACATTACCGCAAATCACCATGGAACCAGGTCATGCAGAAGAACGATCAGTTCAGACCCCCCAGCAGGACTCGCTTTTTGCGTGTTAAGATTGTTTCCTCCATGACACCGCCACAAGACCTGAAGACGTTCGTGCACTCAGGGCCTTTTTACGTGCATCCCCCCGCCGTCAAGAGCCAACGACGAGCTACATCGACAATCTGGAAATCAGGATCCAGCTCCTGCGCGATATCTAACACGACTTTGAGAGACATGGGGGGTGAAAAACACTACTTCGCGGCAGCTCTTTGGTCATTATTTATGGTGGCACCACTGGATAGAGTGAAGTGATTTCGAAACCAGCTTCATGAGTCCGCTGCGTTTATGTGCATGTTCTGCACGCTGCATGCATCGCTGCCTGTGGCAATGAATCTTTGTAAGTTCACACTTTCTAAACCTCGCTTATTATACTAACTTTGAATAGTTTTAATAAAACGATATCCAAAGTAGATTGTCTCTTTGCAGGACTTCCCTTCGAGAATAACAGAGGACCATCAACGGGAGTACCAGAGACTATCGAAGTAACTCGCAATCCGCTTGAGAAGGCCAAGGTTGCTGCTAGAGACGGATGTTGCATCATCACAGGTGCTGCGGGCCCTGATATATGTCATGTCTTCCCATACGCTGGCAAGGATGCCCCAGACTGGACAAGAGTGATTCTCAAATTGCCACGAACCCTAGCGAGCCCTGGAGTTCATGAACGGTTTCTTCGACTGCTCATGGATAATGAAAACATCATTGACACAGCTCAAAATATGGTAGCCTTGAGTCCTTACATGCACAAATTATGGAGGACGGCCAAGTTTGGTCTCGAACCAATCTCGAAAATCGAGAAAGGAATCCGTGTTCGATTCAGATGGCTTCACCGGACAGGCTTGACCATGAAAAACCAAGTTCAACTAGACCTAGACCCTCGTATGGTCTTGCAGACAGGCTCGAATAGCATCCCGGCGGCACAGAATTCGAAAACCTTCAGACCCATTCTGGACGGTGAAATGATCGACATCACGGCCAAGGACAAGCCATCGGATCCTGACGACAATTCAGCGCCTACGTATGACGAGTCGACAGTTCCCAACTGGGATGTCTTTTTTCTTCAATGGGACCTGGCTAGGATTGCTTCTTTATGCGGGGCCGGGGAGGAGGTAGATGAGGATGATGATAGAGATACAACTGAGGCGAGCGACGATGGCGGCACTTAAGCAAAAATGATAATAACCGTTCTATAGAAACTGTGTTGCAAAGAGTATAAATGATATTTACTTAGGTCTCATTTCTGTTGTAGTGACTAATATCTGAGCTAACTATTTAGGACGTTAATCCTAACCCTAACAGCATTAGCTAACATAAGCAAGCTTAGAGATAGGAGTTAAGAATAAATACTAAAGTTAGCTCCCCGCATTGGCAAAACCGGACTCGGGAGTCCAAGTTCAAATGCCTGACCCCATCTCGGCTCCGACTTCCCCGGCACGGATGACGATGCTCCCTGCGTCTGCTCCGCTTATTGGCCCGCGTGAGCATCTGCAGCTCGGATGGCTCCCCGCATCACGGCCAGTCCCCACCCGGCTCGGGGAAGACGGAGAGCGGGGTCAGCCCATCCGCGGCGATCAATTCGGGGCAACCGGTTCCGGGGGGGGCTTCGGTGGTGATGTTGTGGAACGCCGTGGGCGGGGATCGTGAGGTTAAAAGCACGCCGACCGTCCTCGCTTGGGACGCAGTCTTCCTGTTCTGAACATGACACTTGTGTCGCCGGCGAGAAACACTCAGTTCCTCAGTTGCTGAAAAGGATAAGGACAAGATGAGAGTCGACCAGCGAGGCATCCCTCCCCAGGAGGACGAATCCCGCCCAGACTACTCCAACGAAGCCGTCTTTCGACGCAACTGTCTCCCCACCCGCGCCTATCACATCCCCGAGACATCTGTGCTCCTCAACGGCGCCTGGGACTTCCACCTCGCGTCCACGCCCCTCGACGCCCCGGAGACGACGTCGTCCCAGGAAGTAACCTGGGGCAAGCTGAACGTCCCGGGCCACTGGCAGCTCCAGGGCCACGGAAAGCCCTGGTACACCAACGTCCAGTACCCCATCCCCGTGTGTCCGCCGCATGTGCCCACCGAGAACCCCACGGGCACCTATCGTCGCGTCTTCCACGTGCCCAAGACGTGGGCGGCCGACTCGCAGCTGCGACTGCGCTTTGACGGCGTGGACAGCGCCTATCACGTCTGGGTCAACGGCGTCCTGGTGGGGTACGCCCAAGGCTCGAGGAACCCGTCCGAGTTCGACGTGGGTGCGTACGTTGATCGCGATGGGCCGAACGAGGTCTTTGTGAGGGTTTATCAGTGGTCCGATGGCACCTATATCGAGGATCAGGATCAGTGGTGGCTGTCCGGTAAGTAGCCGACACAATTTACACGACCATCATACTGAACGCCTTAGGAATCTTCCGCGATGTGCACCTCATTGCGTTCCCTGCAGATGCAAGAATCGAAGATTGGTTCTTCCGCACCGATCTAGATGAAAAGTACCAAGATGCCACGCTCCTGGCGACCGTGGACATCCTCGCCAAGGAGAAGGGCGACCTGGAGCTGACTCTCTCAGAGCTCAACAGCGGCCGGGTTCTCGGCTCCACAACCGCATCCGTTGATCCAAAAGACACCCGCGTAGACCTCAAACTCGACGTCTCGAACCCGGAGAAGTGGACCGCAGAGACGCCGCACCTGTACCAGGTCGAGCTCTCGCTCAAGACGGCCGGCTCCGACACGCCGTACACGATCCAGCAGCGCCTCGGCTTCCGCAAAGTCGAGCTCATCGACGGCCTCATGAAAGTCAACGGCCAGCGCATCCGGCTGCGCGGCGTCAACCGCCACGAGCACCACCCGCTGTTCGGGCGCGCGGTGCCGCTCGAGTTCGTCAAGCGCGACCTGCTGCTGATGAAGACACACAACATCAACGCGCTGCGCTGCTCGCACCAGCCCAACCACCCCAAGGTGCTTGAGCTGTGCGACGAGCTGGGCCTGTGGGTCATGGACGAGGCCGACCTCGAGTGCCACGGTTTCTACGACGCCATCGCGCGGCCCCTGGACATCCCCGAGGAGATGGACTACGGCGAGCGCAAGAAGCTGGCGTTCCCCCAGGCCGCCAAGTTCACCTCGGACAACCCGTCCTGGAAGGCGGCCTACTTGGACCGCATGGAGTCGATGGTGCAGCGCGACAAGAACCACACCAGCGTCATCGTGTGGAGTCTCGGGAATGAGGCCTTCTACGGCGGCAACCACAAGGCTATGTCCGAGTACGGCCGCAAGTTCGACCCCGGCCGGCTGATTCACTACGAAGGCGACGAGAAGGCGGAGACGACCCAGATGTACAGCTACATGTACCCATCCGTGGACCGCCTCATCAAGAACGCTCAGGAAGAGGGCGTCACAGACGGCAAGTTTGAGAAGCCCATCGTCCTCTGCGAGTACGCCCACGCCATGGGCAACGGGCCTGGTCTGCTGGAGGACTATGAGCAGGCTTTCCGTGACTACCCTCGTCTCCAGGGCGGCTTCATCTGGGAGTGGGCCAACCACGGACTGTGGAAGGACGTCGAGGGCGGCGCTGGCTTCTATGCTTATGGCGGAGACTTTGGCGACTTTCCCAACGACAGGACGTTTGTTATGGACGGCATGGTCAACAGCGCCCATGAGCCGACGCCCGGGTTGACCGAGTATAAAAAGGTGATCCAGCCTGTTAGATTCGAGGTCAACGGCGAGACCATCACCGTTGAGAACCACTACAACTTTGTTGACCTGAGCCACCTGGCTGCCACTTACAAGCTGGAGGAATTCGGCGACCAGTAAGTGCCGCGCCGAAACGCACGCAAGTTCATAACTGACAGTTTGCAGGACACGTCTCCTCGCCGCGGGTGCGCTGGATCTTCCCGCTGTGAAGGCGGGAGACAAAGCCACGGTTCCTATCCCAGCGGAAGCTCTCAACTACAAGAGCGACAAGGAGGTGCACCTCACGATTTCACTGACGCTCAGGCATCAGACATCTTGGGCACCCAGTGGCCACGAAGTCGCCTGGACGCAGCATCGACTGCAAACCACCAAGGCAGAATCGACGGAGCGGCCCATCTTGAACCGATCGTCCTCGAGGCTCTCCGTTTCTACCAAGGGATCGTCAGTGTTGGTGTCTGGAGACGACTTTGTCTTTACCTTTGATCGAGCCCGTGGCGCGCTGAGGAGCTGGACTGTCAACGGACAGACGCTGCTCGACGCCGACCCGAAGTACGGCGTTGCGATTGTGCCGTCGTTCTGGCGGCCTGCAACCGACAACGATGTTCCGCAGTCATTGCCGTACTGGCGACGCTTCGGAGTCGATGACCTGACATCCCAGCTCCGCTCCCTGGACATCGACTCGTCGAGCCCGGACAAGACGGTGCTGAAAGCGCACACCTTCATGACGCCGCCGGTCCTGGGCTGGGGATGGGACTGCGAGATCGAGTACACGGTGACAAACGTCGGGGCCCTGATCATCAACGCCACCCGCCTCACACCGACGGGGTCGTTCCCATCGCACGTCCCCCGGGTCGGCCTCAACGTGCACGCCAGCAAAGCCCTCGACCAGGTGCGATGGCTCGGCCTCGGCCCCGGCGAGAGCTACCCGGACAAGAAGTCCTCGCAGCGGGTCGGGGTCTGG
The DNA here is from genome assembly GCA_037954305.1 of Neonectria magnoliae. Taxonomy (NCBI): domain Eukaryota; kingdom Fungi; phylum Ascomycota; class Sordariomycetes; order Hypocreales; family Nectriaceae; genus Neonectria; species Neonectria magnoliae. The sequence goes on along the minus strand of JAZAVK010000066.1, from coordinate 21,798 downwards.
GAGGCCGGGTCGGTCGCGGAGCTGCAGGTGCCCTACGACGTGCCGCAGGAGAACGGAAACCGCCTGGAGACGCGGTGGGTGACCCTGACGAACCCTCGCGCGCAGAGCTCGGGGCTTCGCGTGAGTCGGCTAGACGACGCCGAGTTCAGCTTCGTGGCGAGCCGGAACAGCGTGGACAACATCCAGGCGGCCGAACACCCTCCCGACCTGGTCGAGGAGGATGCCACGCTTCTGCGAGTGGACGCCAAGGTTGCCGGTGTTGGTACGGCGGCATGCGGGCCGGGAGTCAGGGACGATCTGTTGGTGAAGAGCGAGGTGACTGGATTCAAGTTTAAGATAGAACGCGTGTAGCTAGCGGCACGCAGTCAGAAGTAAATGCGAGTTTGAGGGTTTGAACAGGAAGTCGGTGCTTGGCGTTTTGATCCTTTGCGGGTTCTCCGTGTATTGACGGAGGGACACCGAAATGCGTGATACACTGAATGCTTGGCACATTGTGAGCGAGGGGAGCTGAGACAGACAGTACGGAGTATGTGCTTTGATCTCTTCAACTGAGAGGGGCCAATAGCCAAAAAAGACTTGACAGTTGCCAGACCTGTCTGTTGTTGTCCCCGGTGATATTGACAAAGGAGGTTGAGACAGAAAAACCTGGCAAAAAGCAAAAAGACATGTCGGTGGAGAGGCTCGAACTCTCGACCTTTGGATGTCCCTGACCTTTGGTCAAGTCATATGCGATATGAGACCAACGCTCTAACCAACTGAGCCACACCGACGTGTTCTGGTGTTTGATGAATGGGCTAGAGAAAATGCTGGTCAAGAAGTGGGATCTGTGTTGTGGGGGAAACAATTTGTGCGTGTTCGCTGCTTGGCGGCGGGGTCGGTCGGTGTGTGTGGAGAACCAGGCGAAGGCGAAGGCGAGGGCGCGACGTTACCGAGGGACTTATCCGCGGGACAAGCTCTGAGTGGAAACCGCACTACGCCGAGGTCATCACCCGAAGTACCCCGCTACCTCCCCGCGCGCCCTCGGCACTTCGCCTTTCGCCCTCGCCTTCGCCCACCACCACCGCCAGCGACTCTCGCTGCGCCACTGCAGTCCACGACGCACCCACGCAGACGCGGGTTCCCGGGCTGTGAGGTGACCTCTCCGGCGGATGTGGCGCCCCGCTCCTTGCTGTTTCGGGGGAAGCTGTGTCTCGTTATACGGCTGCCTTCCATCGTCGAGGCGTGATGTGTGTGCGAATGCGAGCGGCTGGCGTGTGGTTGATGGGCTGGCATAGGCATATAAGGCTGGCGTTGAGCCCCCGAGATGCAGGAAGGGATATCAGCAGCATCAGCACTCAGAACAGAGCAGAGCATTAACAGAACAATCTATCTTAAGCATATCATTAAGCTTCTTGTCCCTTTACATCCTTGGTCTCCTGTCTACCATCTACCTACTCGACCATCAACTCGACTCGTTCACTGACTCACTTACAACACCACGAAAATCATCTCCACCACTTACACCACTACCACCACCACAAAACAACCTCCACCACCCAACATGACCCAAACCGTCTACTCCGTCTCCAACCGCTCCATCGAGTCCATCGACCCCCTCAAGCAGGTCCCTCCCACCTACTCCCCCCACATCGAGACCCCCGAGTACCAACAGACGCCTCCCGCTCCCATGTCTGAGCCCGCCGCCGTCGCCGCTCCCAGCAAGCCCACCATGGGCGAGCGCTTCCACAAGATCAGCTCCAAGGCCGGGTGGCCGCTCAACAAGGCCGCCAACGTCATCGGCGCCGAGGGCTGGTGGCCCACGAGCATGGACAAGGAGTGCAACAAGGCCGCCCGCATCCTTCACTCCTTCACTCGTACGTATCTCATCGTCTCTACACAAACGAAATTCTCACTAACATCCTCCCTAGAGCTCGACTCCTCCGCGCCCCCCAAGGCCAGCGGCCCCATGCACCCCACCGGCCTCACCCGCAAGTCCATGGTCAAGATCCCCCCCGCCGTCCTCCGCAACTGCGCCGGCCTCGCCATCTTCAACGTCCTCCGCGCCGGCGCCTGCCACAGCTCGCTGGCCGCCGGGTCCGGCGTCATCGTCGCCCGCCGCGCCGACGGCACCTGGTCGCCGCCCTCGGCCTTCGTCGTCACCACGCTCGGCGCCGGCTTCATGTTCGGCCTCGACGTCTACGACTGCGTCTGCGTCCTCAACACCCAGGAGCAGGTGTCCGCCTTCACCAACCCCCGCGTGTCTCTCGGCGCCGAGGGTTCCATCGCCATGGGCCCTGTCGGCACCGGTGGCCACGTCGAGTCCGCAGTCAGCAAGACGGCAAAGCCCATGTGGAGCTACATGAAGAGCCGCGGCCTCTGGGCCGGTGTCCAGATCGACGGCACCATCATCCTCAGCCGCTCCGATGCCAACGGCCTCTTCTACAACGAGCGCGGTATCACTGCCCGGAAGATCCTCCGCGAGGACGTCGCCTGGCCCATGGGAGCCAAGCCCCTGTTCGAAGTGCTCAAAGCTCTCGAGGGACGCATGGACTATGACCGCACCGTCGTCCAGGAGGTCGGCATGGTGCCTCCCCCCGGCGACGCCATCCTGTCCGACCAGCGATCGTCTGTCTCGGTCGCTTCGGAGCACCACATCGGGGAGACCAACCGGTCCGTCTACGACGAGAAGATCCAATACAGGGACGAGCCCGCTCCACAGTACAAGGACGACGAGGACAAGCCGCAGTACAAGGACGGTGACAAGCCCGAGAACATGGATGACGAGGAGTACGACATGGTCGCCGACGAGAAGGCGAGACTTGCCAAGTCGGGGTACTAGAGCTGTCTTCGGGGCGTTATCTGGAAGGGATTGATTCAATTGTTCGCTTTTCTCCTTTGTCAAGGGTAGCATTGTTTGGGTCAAGGATTATTCCTTGGACGTAATAGATGGATGGCATGAATAAGTTTCCTTTGTTTTCTTAACTAGTTCGAATGATACAATCACATTTTAACTCATGCATTAGACTATCTTTATCGTGTGTAGTCGTGAGTCCACTGACAGAAGCTCCAGGTCATCCGTCTCCCCCTGGGTCTGGGGTACATTCATCATTGACTGTGGATGCGATCACAGAGCGGAAAGGCTAGAACACGAGGAACAAGGATTGAATTCTATAACCGTAAGAATGATCGTCTACTCCGAGAATTCAACAGGCCAATAATTCAACCTTCTGGGCGGTGGGCCAGCCATGGCTTAGCTATGTTGCCCTCCAGAACCAACAGCCTTGCCCTGAGTAACACAAGCACCGCAGAGTCGGACTCCGTCTAATGCATGGCGAAAGCCTCAATTACACGTAAAAAAAAAAAAAGACTAACCTTGGCTGATTCCCTAACAAACTTACACTACTCAGCATCAACTCACAGGTGTTGCGTATCCAGGTGAGACAGTCTTACTATGTACTTATCACATCTGATAAGCTCGGCCGAGCTCCTCCGCTTTCCGGACGCCGTGTGGTGTAACATGAGGCAAAGGCATGCCTCTTACAACCACTTCCAAACCCTCATCTTTTCAAATTACCCAAACCAAAGCTTTCGTTCGTGGTAACGAGATACGTCGAGATTTGGTCTCTCGGTCCGCCCTCCAAAATGTCGACAACCGAGGACCTCCCCTTCGCCTTCTACGGCACCATCATCCACTCCAACAGCATCCAAAGCCTCGAGATCCTCGAGGACACACTCCTCGCCGTGAGCGCCTCCAACGGCCACATCCTCACTCTCCAGCCCAACACGCCCCAAGACCAGGTCGACCGGGCCCTCACAGCCCTCGACATCCCCGCGTCCCGCACCACCCGTCTCCGCCGCGGCCAGTTCCTCATCCCCGGCTTCGTCGACACGCACAACCACGCGCCGCAGTGGATGCAGCGCGGCCTCGGGCAGGGCATGCACATCCTCGACTGGCTCTCCGGCGTGACGTTTCCCAACGAGGCGCGGTTCCGCGACCCGGAATATGCGCGCCGTGTCTACGCCGGCTTGGTGGCTGGCATGCTGCGGCAGGGCGTCACCACGGCCAGCTACTACGGATCCTTGCACGGCGAGGCGACCTGTATCCTGGCCGATACGTGTCTCGAGAATGGTCAGAGGGCCTTCGTGGGCAAATGCAACATGAATCGCAACTCGCCGGACTACTACCGCGATGCCAGCACCGAGGAGTCGCTCGCTGAGACGGAGAGATGCATAAGCCATATCCAGACCATCGACCCCTCTGGCTCGCTCCTCAAGTATGTCATCACGCCTCGCTTCGCCATCTCCTGCGAGGCAGATCTTCTCGCCAGACTAGGCACTATCGCATCCCGCAACCCAGACCTCCCGATCCAGACGCACTTCAACGAGGCCGAGCAAGAAATCCAGGCGACGCTCTCCCTCTTCCCCGCCTTTACCAACGAAGTTGACCTGTACTCGCACTACGGACTCCTCAAGCCGCGCACCATTCTCGCCCACTGCACCATCATGACCGACGCCGAGACGCAGAGCCTGGCCGCCCTGGACTGCGGCATCGCCCACTGCCCCACGGCCAACATGACCGTCGGCGGCGGTTTCATGGCCGCACCCGTGCGAGACTTTCTAAGCCGCGGCATGAAGGTCGGACTCGGGACTGACTCTGGCGGCGGCTTCTCGTCGTCCATTCTTGATTCCATACGTCACGCTCTCATTGCTTCGTTCTCGCGGGAGGCGGCCTCGGCGGGCCGTGAAAAGGGTCTGACGCTGGAGGAGGTGTTTTACCTGGCCACCATGGGAGGTGCAAGGGTTATGGGGATCGATGATAAGATTGGAGGCTTTGGTGTTGGTAAAGAGTTTGATGCCGTTGTGGTGGATATGAACACAGCCACGGGCGGAGTAAACGCCCCAGTAGAGGAGGAGGACGAAATCAGGAGGGTCTTTGACAAGTTCCTGATGACAGGAGACGACAGAAACATGGTGCAGGTTTTCGTGAGAGGACAAAAGGTTCATTCATGCATTGTAGGCGAATAATTAATCAAGTATAAAATGAAGCAGTGTTATCCTTCTGTTCTTCTACAGCTAGTCCAAGTCATTAAGGTATTCCCTGTCTGTTCCCATTACACGGCCTCGTCGCCCACAGGTGCCCGTCTCTTCGTCCTTGATTGCCCTAGAACATCCACATCCACGTCGGAGACATCCTGGATACCACTCGTCCTACGCGCAAACACGGTGCTACTAGCCGCGCTGTCCAGACCTCCGTGGGGCCAGTCTCGCTTCGCTCCCCATCCAACAGACGCCGATAGAGTCTGACTGGCATAGTCGAGATCGCCGTCGAAGCCGAACCGGAACGCCTCCTTCTGCTGCAGCGGGAGGTGGTTAAAGCGCCAGTCCCATACAGCGGCATAGGAGGTGCGGTACGCGGCCAGGGCCATGACGATGCCAATGGTCGACCCGGCGACGATGTCGTACCAGTTATGCGCGGCGTCAATGGTCAGCGAACCGGCGATGAGCACCGCAATCAGGAGAGGCAGAAAGGTGAGCGAGAGCTTCCAGAAGGAGGGCTTGTGGTCGGCCCAGACCTTGAGCTTGGCATTGAGCCACAGAAAGAGAAACCCAAAGCCGGCAAAGGCCGCGGTCGAGTGGCCGCTGGGGAACGACGTGATGGCGTTCTTGAGCTTGGCGTGGTCCGTCTGCGTGCAGATGTCGATGGTGTACATGACCTGGTGGAAGCCTACGCCGTTAAGCCCCGTCTTGTTGTGCGAGCCCGCGAGGGAGATGTCCGGCATGCACACGTCCAGGAAGTACGGCCGGAAGCCGCCAACAAGCTGCTTGAGGGCGACCTGGAAGACGGAGGCGAGGATGACGGCCCACGTGGTGCCGATGATGGCGTTGCTGGCGTCCCAGGCGGACTTGAGGCGGATCTGGGCGAGCAAGTAGAAGGCGAAGGGCGTGGCGATGGAGATGACGCCGGAGAGCCACGAGGGGATGATCCAGCCGCGGTAGGGGTATGCCCACTGCGGATAGATGATGTCGCCAGATACGTCAAAGGTGACGGGGAAGGTTCTCGTGACGAGGGTTGGGATGGGGGAGTGGTAGAGCTGGAGAAGTGTCAGCCTCACAATCATAACGAAGTTAGAAGGGGGAACGTCGTACAGCCATTGCAGCACCGCCAACCACGGCCATGCAAAGGAGGTCAAGCCAGGTCAGTCTGAACCATTGCACTGCAAACTTCCTGATCTTCTGAGTCTTTGTCGTCGCGGCACGACGGCGATTGGGCTGGGGCAGGGAAGGCATGGTGATGTAACGTTGAAGATGCCTGTAGCACAGCCAAACATAAATTGCTGAAGAAGTCTAATGCCAAGAGGAGAAACACTTGAGTGGAGTTGAAAGAGCTGGGTTCAATGCATCTCGTTATGTGGTTTTTGATCACAGGACTATACTCAGGCACTTCCGGTTACGGCTGCCTGTCGCGTGCTGCCTTCAGATACGCTGACGTCATAACAATGGAGGGGCTAGAATTGAACCATGAGAGCAACTCCCAGCCCCCTCAATTCTTAGTTTTGTTGAGCTAAGCAAAACCTCAATTCATCACTCAATCATATACTCATAACTAGTTACTGATAAAACAGGATAAAGGGTTGAAAGAACTGGCTCATCTCTATGTGAGTTCAACGGGCAGGTGCCATGTGAAACAATGGAGGCGGCAAGACGTTACAAATCAACGATTAGCTGCAAGTCTAACTTAATGTTCAAAAGCTTGATTTTTGTCGAGTAACTTGACTACTTATTCTATCAAAGTTCCAATATACCTAGGTCAAATCATACATCAACGCCGTGCCATGCCCGCTCATCCAATTCATCCATGGCCATGCCATGTTTCGCATTGCACATTGCAACAACGCCCTGTGGCGGAAGACGGTCTATATATACAAGAAAGGTCCAGCACCATCGTCGCCCTCAGTACAGCTGACCCAGGTTCTTCAGGGGCGTGGCGTGACTGCGCACGCGGTTGTCGTAGGCCAGCGTCACGTTGCCGATGGTGTTGTCGGCCTGGTTGGTCGACCCGGGCACGCACTTGGCGCCGTGCCAGGCCACGGCCGCGGCGAAGCGCCACTGCTCGCGGATGTCCTTGGTCATGCGCTGCGTGTAGAAGAGCCGGCAGTTGGCGGCCTCGTAGCGGAAATGCACCGGGTAGCCGTCGAGGTCGTCGGTCGTGTAGCCGTTGAGCGCGTTGACCTTGCCGCCGTCGGCGCCCTGCACCAGCGGGAGCAGCGGCGCGTCCTTGAGGCTGGGCAGCACGTCGGCCGCATCCTGGATCAACTTGACCGCCGCCTTATCCTTCTTGATGCCCGTCACGAACGCCGAGCTGGCGGCCACGATGTCGGCGTTGCGGTAGAGCAGCGTGCCCTTGACGCCGCCCATGGCCTGCATCGCCAGGTCGAGGGGCCGTCCGCCCAGGGCCAGCGTACGGATGCCGTGGTTGCGCGTCAGCAGGCCCGTCAGGATGTTGCAGGCCGAGGCGCATGTGCCGTCGGTGACGATGAGGATGTTCTCGGGCTTGAAGACGGCCTTCTTGATCACCGTGGTGTCCTCGTCCACGCCGTTGTAGTAGGCCGGCACCGAGGGGTCCCAGGGAAGGTCCTTGTCCTGCTGGAAGGCGGCCGTGACGTTCTGGCCGCCGGCAGCGGTGTAGGGACCGAACCACGCCTTGCCCGTCTTGATGGCCGTGTTGTTGGGCGGGCCGACGGGGTAGTACTCGCTCTGCGTGATCACGACGTTGACGAGGGTGTCGTAGTCGGCCTCGGAGGTGACCTCGAGGATGTCGTTGGCGCGGTATCGGTCCCAGCCGCTGAACTCGCCCTCGGGGAATAGCAGGCGGTAGACCTCGGTGGCGAGGGCGACGGAGCCGCCGCCGTTGCCCGACAGGTCGATGATGAGCTTGTTGCGGCTCTCTTTCTGGGCCTGCTTGAAGAAGTCGACGATGACCTGCCGCCCTTCGAGGACGTACTCAGTAATGTTGAAGTTGTCGAGGTCGCCCAGGTCGAAGCCGACGGGCAGGAAGCTCAGGATGGAGAGCACGGCGGTGTCCCGGTACGAGGTGCGGTTGAGGAAGTACCCGGAGATGGAGTTCAGCGAGTGCTTCTTGACGGGGTAGGGATAGCCGGGGATGGTGGGAGAGGTCTCCTTCTCCTTCTTCTCCTCCTCGTCGACGGCGCGACGGACCTTCTTGGCCTCGACGGCGCGAGCCTTGGCCTTGGACGAGGGGATCTCAATGGCGTTCTGGAAGTCCTTGCCGGAGTAGATGCCGCTGAAGTCGGCGGTGGGCAGGAAGAGGATGGTGTTTGCGATCTCGAGCTCGCTGCCGTTGCGGAAGTACACGGTGTAGGAGTCCGGGATCTCGAACTGGGTCAGCAGGGCGGCGCCGACGGAGCCCAGGGCGGTGCGCTGGACGCTGCCGAACATGTTGTTGAACTGGGCGTCGGGGTCCTGGAAGTTGGACGGGTTGCGCAGCGCATCGTTCTCGAGCCACTTGGCGATGGGCGTGCCGTCGATGTTGGAGATGGCCGACGGGTGGTAGTCCAGCTCGTGGTTGTTGCCGCGGGCCACGTCCAGCGCCATGAAGAACTCGGGCACGTGGGTGCCGTCGCGCGAGAGAGGCACGATATCCAGGCCGCGGCGGACGTACATGAAGGCGTTGAGTAGGGCCGGGGGGTAGTCGAAGTGGTTGTCGTTGGCGGCGGTGAACTGGCGGGTGTAAGTCTCAGTCTCAGTCTCAGTCTCAGCCTCGGGGGATGATGTCTCTTACAATGGCTCGCAGGTCCGTCATGAACTCGTACTGGTTCTTATATTCATCCTTCTTCAGCTTACTCTTAGCAGCTTCAATGCCGCCCAGAACATCCACGCCCTCGAACAGGTACTCTTCCGGAGGGTTGGCGAGGGTCTCGAGGGTGCTCTGGAACTCGACAAAAGGGCCAAGGTACTCGAGCAGGGCGAGGTCGCGCTCCTTGGCGAGCGGCACCGACTTGAGACAGGCGATGCCGACGGACGGCGGCACGTCGACGATGGGCGTGTCTCCGGCCTTGGCGCCGGCGGCCTTGTACGCCTTGGCGAGGGTGCGACACGGCGCCGAGTCACGGTCCTCGATGTCTCGCTTGTAGTTGAAGGTGGGTTGTTTGAGGGCCCGGTGCAGGATCTCGCGAGGCTCCAAGGCGGCCGTGGCCAGCCCGGCGAGGGCCAGCAAGCAGAAGCCGGGGATCATGATGGCTTGGAGACGAAAAAGAGATCACACCAAGACACAAAAGCAGGATTCCCCAAACAAGAGGCGAGAAAAGACGGGAGGCTAGAGGGTCAGTATGAGCAATAGGGCTGAGGAGGGCCGTCGTGGGCCGTTCTGGCGCCAACGGGCCATCTTATAATACAATGCAGCTGACGATGGAGCTGCCCGCACGGCTGGCTGCCTTGGACTTGGACTACGAACCCCAGCAGCCTAAGAGCGAGCAGAAAGCCTACGCCGTCGTGAAGCCCAGACCCCCAGCTCACGCGTGGCGCAGCCCTAGAGGTCCCTAGCGGGCCTTGGGAATCCTTCCGGGCCATGGCACAGCAGGGCTGAGCTCCGCTAACGATGGAGGGGCTGGAGAACTTGACGGAGGGACTTGTTTGGTGCTGACGGATTGGGATGGAACTTGGGTTTTGGTCCGTGGCTTGAAGAGAGAGAGAGAGATCCCGAGACACTGTCTTTGAATCGAGGATGGGGTTCTGGGATTCCCATTCTTGGGGTGTCTTGGTCTCGCTTGTGGCTTATGGGACAAATGACTAACTGACAGATAAACTGACTGACCGACTGACCGACTGACCGACTGACTGACTGTGTTTAATGTTGATATGTTAGATGCTGACTGTTGACGGTTTACTACACCGACATGCCTGCACGGGTGAGATTCCTGCTTACGCTGGTTACAGCATCTGCAGGTCCGCTCACACTAAGAACCAGCCACCTACGCTCAACTCTCCCACTCACTCACTAAAAAAACAATCCATACAGAAACACAAACAGACAGACAGACAGATCAATGAACAACCCCACACGCTCGTGACTCAAACAAAGTTGCAAAGAGACTCCGCGCCACATCCAATTCAAATTGTTCGAGGCACGCCCCGGGAAACCAGAGCTGAAGAACCAACTCATTTTTCCTTCGCCTAGCTTGCTTTTGCTTAGTCTACTTAGCCCAACGGCTATTTTTACATCTTGACCAACCGCTGCGCAGCCCCCACGAAAGTGCCGTTCCCCCCTGTTGCGCGCCCCTCTTCATTTCCAGGAGGAAGAGAGAGAGAGAAAAATAAGGGCTTTTGGTCAGTGAAGTCCTAGATATAGATGGCTGGGCGGGTAGGCCTGGTGCTGCTGACTGATTCAATTTAGGGGCCGGGTTTCTTTCATCGACCGTGGGAGACACTTCAAGTAGATCTCTCTGCTAGAAGCCCGATATCTAGAGCCCGACGTAAAGCCCGAGATGAGAATCTCAACAGCAAATCTCCTTTCCTACACCGTGATCCCAGCCCGCTAACCACGAACCATCCAGAGATTCCATCAAGCATGAATTTGTTTATTCGCAGTCCATGACAAACCGTCCGGCGGCCGATCTTGTTGACTCAGCCCGAATATCCGGGGTCTGCGAAACAGACGGGCCTCTTGTTTTCGGCCCTAGGGCTTACTATGGACTCTGACAGCAATCACGGCCGGGACATGACAGTGGGTATCGTTGAACGATTTTCCCTGTTGGGCCAGGTGGTCGCGATTGGCGGGTTGTCCGAGTTTCATGGGCCACTAAAGCAAGCATAGTCATCCATCTCAAAGAATGCTTCCCAATTGTATCGTCCAGGAAATCATCATTGCGGTTGTATCTCCGAAGAGCCGGCTCTCAAGCTGAAAGGAGCAATTATCATCCTGATAGCCTCTCAGCCACAGCATTCCAACATTTGCCCACACAGAGACGAGTCTCGACCTTACTACCGTCTGTATCCCCGTGAATCCATCTCGGGAATATCGCTTAATCAGGGAGCGGTGAAACTCGAGACTACACTACAGAGCTCACTCCATCGAATAACAAGCAACGGAAACTGGCGAGCTGCAGGCCCTAGTGTAACAACAATTATCGAGTCGGACTAGCTAGCCACGGGGCTCCCATCCGAAACAAAAGCTGGATATCTTCTGCCTGTCCTTCCATACCGGAAGAACATTCTCAATTCTCAGTCCTATCCATCCCATCACTGACTATTATCAGAGTGAAAGGCAAAATATGATCTTTCCTTAACCCCCTAGACATTACTCCAAGTATTACCGATTCCAGCTTGACATAGATCGCGATGCAGGAACACCAATATCAAGAAAGCATGCTCTAACGCCATCCTATCCATCTCGCAAACTCCAATACTCCCCTAATACTCCCCAATACTTCAACTTATCGAAGCAACCCGCTCGTGAATAACCCCCGTCGTCCATCTCAGAAAAGCCAAGACAGATATCTCCCATACACCCTCCCCGCAAACGAATCCGGCTCCGCCTCCCTCTTCCGCGCCTGCTCCTCCAGAAACGCCTCCTCCTCGCGGTCGATGGCATCCTTGCCCGTGTAGAAGTCGGCCTCCTGCGGCAGCACCCGCTGGCTCTTGGTCACCAGCTTGTGCGCGAAGATCAGCAGCAGGTAGATGGGGATGCCCACGTACCCCGTCACCACGTCCACCCACGCCACGGGCGTCACCAGGAACGCCGTGAAGTTCTTGGTCAGCGAGATGGTGCAGCAGCTCGCCAGCGCGACGTACGAGCCCCAGAGCCCGAACGGCGCCACGTACGGCATCGCCGCGTCCGGGATGCCCTGCAGCCGCCGCGCGCGCAGGAAGCAGATGTGCGTCACCACGATGGAGATCCAGCTCAGCAGCCCGAAGATGGTCACCATGTTGACGAACCGCCCGAACACCTCCTTGGTGCTGTTGGCCACCGTCATGAACGCCAGCAGCCCGAACAGCGACGACGCCCCCAGCGCCACGTACGGCACCCCGCGGTCGTCCGTCTTCTTGAAGATGGCCGGCGCGTCGCCGTCCGACGCCAGCCCGTACAGCGTCCGGCTGGCGATGTAGAGGTCCGACGTCGCCCCGGAGAAGATGAAGACGACCACGCAGCCGTTGACGATGGCCGGGAGCGTCTTGAAGCCGGCCAGCTTGACGGCCACCACGAACGGCGACGCCGACGCGCCGCCGGCCGCGCCGCCGGCCGAGAAGGTCAGGTCCTTGGAGTCGTACGGCACGCACAGCCCCAGCAGGAACACGCTGAGGCAGTAGAAGAACAGGATGCGGAAGAAGGTCAGCCGGATGGCGCGCGGGATCGTCTTGCGCGGGTTCTGCGCCTCGCCCACGGTGACGCCCACGAGCTCGGTGCCCAGGTACGCAAACGTCGCGACGATCATGGTCGACCACACGCCGAGGAAGCGCGCCATGGCCGGCGACACGTCCCAGGCGTCCTCGACGGCGAAGGCGCCCGGGTCGCGCCAGTACCGGAACCCGCGCGGGTCGCCGTCGGGCCCGCCGCCGGCCGCGATGACGACGGTGACGAGCATGAGGGCCACGAGCACGAGCACCTTAAAGCTGGAGAGCCAGAACTCGAACTCGCCGAAGAAGCGCACGCCCAGCCAGTTGATCAGCACGACGGCCGTCAGGAACACGGCCACGAAGACGCCCGGGTTGAGCTGCGACCGCGGGATCCAGTACTCGAGCACCATGGCGCCGGCCGTGATCTGGTTGGGCGTCACGATGATGTACTTGAAGAAGTAGCTAGAAGACGGAGGTTGAGGTTAGTAGCTGGAGGCCGGCAGAGAAAATGCCTGGGAAATGGTTTCTTACGTCCACCCGAGCGCAAACCCAAGCGACGGGTCGCAAAACCTCGACGCATACCCCGTGAAACCCGCCGACATGGGCAACCAAGCCGCCATCTCGCCAAGCGCCGTCATGACCACGTACACGAGGAAGCCGACAAGCGTATACGAAATAGCGACGGCGCCAGGTCCCGCGCCGGCAAGGGCTTTCCCGGTGCCCAGCAGCAAGCCGGTGCCGAGGGCGCCGCCGATGGCAATCATGGTGATGTGGCGGGCCTTGAGGGCGCGGTGCAGGGCCGTCTCATCGCTGGTCTCGATGCCGCGGACATGCTGTTGCCGTTGTTGAGGCTGTTGAGGCTCCGAGAGCGGGCTGGCGACTCCTTTTTCCGCGTCCGGCGTGGCGATGCGGCATGTAAGCGGGTGGTGCTCGGTGCCGGAGGACATCTCGTTGACGATGGTGGCGAGGGGAGAAGGAGAAGTGAAGGAGCGAAGAAGACGCAATAATGTCTGTATGCCCTAGGAGCTTGATAAACTTCCGCGGTCGGAGGGCATAGAGTTCGGCCTTTTCATGGGACACGAAACTGTAAGTCCGTAAAGCATCGCGATAGCTTCAATCTCACGAGACGTCGACCCCATCGACAGACTCCCTCGCACTCCCCTCAAGTCGCCGTCTCAGCAGGTCTCCCCATGATCTTGAATTTTGGGTCAATACCAGCTTTCCATTCAAACCGCAGCACTCTGAAGACTCCATGAGTCAAATGCCAGCTCAGACCGTACCTCAGTGACTTCTTGACTGCATCAGACTGGAGCATATCCACAACCTTAATCGCCCTACCCTCATGTGATCTCCCCTCACATTCTTAGTTCAAGGATGTCCTGGAAGTCCTCTTTTGTTAATCCTTCTACGTCCAGCGAATCCGTCACATCTTCTCCGTCGAACGTTTCGATAGTAGATAGATGTCATCGCCGACTCCAGAGACGATTAACAGAGCAGCTTTACCTTTACGTACCATATAGTAAGCCCATTACTTTCCTCACATGTCCCCCGAATAGCCGGTTTTGCAATGATACCCATAGGAAGGTGTTAACAAACCGATAAGGGTAGGTCTCGAGGCGACAGTGTATTCAGAGACATCGTGGCTTAGATGAAGCATGCTTACCGATGTTGCTGTTCGCTGAGCCCCAGTGACTAATATCAAGCAGGGGAAACTATGCGAAGCTACCTGTTCGACTCATGAGTGTGCATGTCGATAGATACTTTCAAAGGGACATGCTGCCGTACTTTACCAGAGGAAATCAGCATCTTACACCACATTCGCCAAGGTTCATTCAGACGTAAATCCAGAAACGGCATGTCATGTGCCCACATTCATGGTGGCATTAAAACGTTGTAACTATCCCGTGCTAATTACAACAAGCCATGCAACACCTGCAATGCTTGATACAAGAAACCAAAACGCACAACCCAATGTGAAAAACAAGTATCAAAGCAGAGGGAATCACTCCGTCAATTCTGTTCGATCTACATCCCATCCACCACTATCTCAGCCAAACAATTGGCTCACAGAAGAACCATACCAGCACCAACACCAACAGCGGCGACGAGGTAGGCTCCGACGGCGAACTCGCCCATGGAGAACATGCGGCCCACAACGGCAGCAGGGTTGCCGAAGCTGTCGGACTCGGAAGCGTCAGCACCGTCGCTGGAAGTGGAGCTGCCGGCGGTGGCGGTGGCAGCAATGGCGTTGACGGAGCTAGCGGAAGCGAGAGCGTCCTCACAAGACGAGGCGGTGGAGGGGCTCTGAGTGGTAGCATCACCATCAAAGTCGCAGGCGTCAGAGGCCTTATCCCGGGACTCGTAGTAGGCACCGAGAACGTAAGCGAGCTTGGCCTTATCGGAGCACATGCTGTAGGCACCGTAGACACCAGTGGTGGCGTTGCCGTTGATGGGAATGCAGAGAGACTTGTCCTCGCTGCAGATGTAGCTGAAGATGGAGCCGTAACCCTTGGCCTTGAGGCCAGAGGCAGGAACACAAGAGCTAGACTTGACCATGCAGTCGCAGAGGGAGCTATCGGGAGTGGGGGGAAGCTGGCGGTTGGCCCTCCAGTTGTCAGTGATGCCGGGGCAAGAGGCGGCGGTGTTGGTGGCCTTGTAGGAGTCGGACTCGACACCGGAGGGGGTGGCAGCAGCAACACGGCTGGATAGGCTGGCGAAATCCTTCTGGGGGACAGCCTTGTCATTGGAGCCAATCTTGACAAGACCGTAGTCGTTGCTCTCCTGGAAGTACATGTAGACGATACCACCGCTGAAGACCTCGGTCATCTCGTCACTATATAGGGCAGTGGTCTCCTCGAAGATACGGGCAGCAGCACCGTCAGGCTCATTGCAGCCGTACTCGGCGAAGAAAACAGGGACAGAATAGTTCTTGAAGTACTGAACGTGCTCGGAGTAGCTGGACTTCTCCATTGAGCTCTTGCCGCACCACGAGTAGATGTTGTAACCCCAAAAGTCAATGCTCTCATCAGGGTCGCCGCAGTTGAAGTACTCAGAGATCTCGTCACGGATGTCGACATCATCGTTGGCGGCATAACCGACACCTAACCAGCGGTAGTTCTTATCAGCAATGTGCTTCTTGGTGTCACGGACGGCGGCCTTGACATAGGCGGAAGCATCGGTGTTGGACTTGTTGTTGGACACCTCGTTACCGGCGAAAAAGCCGATGACGTTGTCGTATTTGGCGAGCTCATCGACGACCGCAGTGTAGCGGCTGTAGAGGGCAACGTTCCAGGCACCATTGTCACGGTTGATAGACAAGCTGGGCTCGGACAGATCGGAAATGACGTAGATGCCAGCGGCGTCGAGCAGCTTCATGCAGGCAGTATGGTCCTTCTCGGGGTTGATGGCGTAGGTTCGGATGGTATTGGTGCCAAGCTTCTTGAGAAGAGGGACATCACGCTTGCAAGCATCCTCATCGGCGAGAGGGTCAACGTAGGTGGTGGTCTGAGAGTTGGTGGCGCCGGCGGCAGCAGTGTCCTGCTGGTAGGCAACACCCTTCATGAAGAATTGGGTTCCATTCTCGTAGAAGAGCTTGCTGCCCTGTTCGCGAAAAGATCAGTCAGTTACATGTTCGCAGTTGATGACGCGTCGGGGAGGTTCCCAGGCGCAACGTGATGGGACGGGACCAAACGTACCTTCATGACGATGGGCTGCAGCGCAGCCTGGGCGCTGGCGGCCGTCACGGCGACGAGCGCAGCGGAGAATTTCATTGTGAATTGGTGGTGTCGACGGACGGACTGGAGAGCGAGTGGAAGATGGAAGAAGAAGAAGCGTTGGACGAGGAACTCGCGGGTCGCAAGATCAAGGTGGAATGCGGATGGCCCCCTTTGTTTGGTCGTCGGAAAATATGGGCAGGAACTGCAAAGGAGTGTCGGGAAGGTGAGCAATCGGCCTCAGTCAAGGTCAATCACAAGGAAGAAACGGGACAATTAATAAAGAAGGTAGCGAAAGATGAGAAGGGGCAAGAGGAAGAGTGGCAGAGGGTCCCGGGTTTGATGAAGACGGGGAAAGATCGAAGAAACGGACGAGCAGACCGGGGCAGCACGGAGCTTTGAGTGAACCACTGGACCACTGGACCACTGAACCACTGGACCACTGAACCACTGGACCACTGAACCGCCGAAGTGGGTGGTCCACGTCCACCCGGCCTAACACGACGCCCCCCTTCGTTCCTTCCCCTTCCCCTTCCCTTTCCCTTCCCTTCCTGGCGCTCTCAGGGCCCGCCCCGCTAGAGGAAACTGGCCCGGTCCACTGGAGTCCCTGGGCCCAGCCGCCAACCGTCACTCAAGGACCACTGGAAGCTCAGGGGCGCGACCTGCCATCCAATAAGGCCCGCAGCGCCAGTCGCCCGTTGAGGCCAATCCCCCCGCTGATCCCTGTAACGTCCCTGCGACGTGACAGGTGCCCAGGAAGTGCCAAGTTACAGAGTACGTACCGCATCGCATTTTGCGGTTCGGGTGCTCCTTACTAAGGGGTGGTGCCGTCGAGGGTCCGCTACGCCCCGGTCGTCTTTGGAGGCGCAGCACACTGAGGAGAAGCTTGTTTGGGCCCTCGAGGTTGTAGCGACAGCCAATCAGGGCCAGGTATCCTGGACGTTCATCTCGCACGCGACGGTGGCACTGTGCATAATAGAACTATTCCCACGGCGCTAGCTGCGCGATCGCTAGCACCTCCACCTAGCGACACTATCTTCCAGCAAGCTTAATTTCCTCGCATTCATGTTACCGGGAGACTAGCACGACGCTCCTCCACTGCGGCGCAGACCACAGTCTCGCACGGCCATATCACCGCTGCCATGATCCAGTTCTGAAATAGGGGATAATCTCCACCGAACCTCGGCCCTTGGCGGCCAGCGCCCAGGGGATTGGGCCTTTACGTTGACGACGCCCTAGAGCCAATCACCCAGCCGACACGAGACATGGAGAGAAGGCGAGACGCAGAAGCATCACTGGACTCAACTGAGGCACGCTGAAGCGGGAGATTGACCTGCAACGCTTCCAACGCCAGCGTCGGTGAGGAGCCGTCTTGGTGGATACGAGGACGAGGCCGTATTCTCCATCTTAGGGCTGCATGTCCCAGCCGTCGAGATTAACTCGGGAGACTATTTATTTCGCATCGACAGAAAAGCCAAGCAATACTACTAGTATTCGTACTTGGTCCCTTGTCGCTGAGCCATTTCAATCTCTCATCTCTGGTACGGAGCACGGAACAATCATCTAGCATGAACAACACAATCTCGAAATCCCCAGCAAGCGCGAGTGCGTACGCCGGGGGCAAATCTGTTCAACGATCATCTACCGGTACCGACGTGCGCAGTGCGACGTAGTGAAAGTAGCCCAGAGCCGATGTGAGGTGAGCGTGAAAAACGCTGACGTGTGTCCCAGTTCCATCGAGATTATCGGTTGATGGCAATTCTGGGTCAGCCCACCCCTAATTCCATCTTCCCAGGTTACTTCATCCAGCGCAATTCAACAAGCGGGTCGGTCTCCACGGCTTCCTTCGTGCCTCGTCGTTTGTCACTGTCTGTGTTTGATTTGCCTGCCGTTGCTGCAATGAATCTCTAACGCGTGTGTTATGGATTGCCCTCGCACGTCCATACTTGGGCAGCGCAGAAACACGCAAACAAGGACTCTCTGAAACCGACCCGAGCGGGCGCGACGATGCAAATCAATGCATGGCGGGATTGTGCATCACCGGGGCGCCGATGTCATTCTGGCCCATCTTTAATTCTCGGGCAATTCCTCCTCGTGTCGGTGGCCTTGGCCTCTCCCTCGTGCTGATCGGCATCAGACTGTTGGTCGTCATCTCTCGCACGCCCATCAACACCAAGACCACTCCCGCATGTCTCGTTCTCCACGATGCTGCCGTCCAACCGTCCTAATCCTCCTCGGACCCAACTCGGTTCTACCATCCACATTCCACACGGCTGCGGACGGACGACTGCCGAAGGTCCGTGGCCCCTGGTTGACGGTTGACGTTGACTTGACGTTGGCTTGACGTTGACGGGTGACGATCCGATTGTTCCGTCCGCGATGGATGTTCGGCACCCGGGAATGCCGCATTTCCGGCGAGCGTAACCCGGTTAATTATCATCTAGGCGCCGCGTCGTTCTATCGCCCGCAGAGCTTGAAGTAGACGCTACCGATGCCGTACAGGATCTGGTCCCAGAGCTCCGAGGTCTTCTGCAACAGGCCGCCCTGGTGGCTTTTCTGCCCAGACTCTGGGTCCTCGTGTGTGACTTGGGCGGTGTGGTAGTGGCCGTCGTGGTATACGAGCTTGACAGGCATAGTGGTGTCGTGAGGTTTCTGCGGGTAGGGAGTCGTGTTGGTGATGTCGAAGAGCTATCCGGTTTGTTTTGATCGGAGAATGCTGAATGCTTGCTGATCAGAAAATTGCCTCCTGAAGGCTCCCTTAAATATCCTACCTGCACCGCTTCTACAGCCCTACCCCAGCAGGTGCAGGCGGCAGATGACTCTGCAACAAGCCACTCGGGACCAGCTACCAATCCTTCAACAGCATCTCCCGCCCTTGGCGCGATTGCCTAATACCACGGTCTGCAGGTCTCTCAGCGCGATGCCGGAGACTGAACTTGGCCTCGCCCACAAAGCAAAGCCGGTCGGATGACTCCACCGCCCGCCGATCAGATGCCTAAGCCCCGTGATAGCCCGGCGCAGCGGGTGGCGAGTCGCCCGCTCCGTCGCCGAGGCACTCATTCTTTCGTCAGAAGCCAGTGTGCCAATGTGCCTTGCCATCCCTTTTGGCTGTGGCAAGGCTGCAGGCCGCTAATGAAGCATAACATGCTAGTCGTGAGCCGAAAGAGCATGCAAGTTAGCACTCTCCATCTATTGTTCTAGTGCGATGGCACTAATAAGCCACAATATATAGAGCGCCACTCACCATTTCAGCGGCATCCTTTGTGCCGGTTTGATGGTGACAAGAATATGAAGTGCTGTCCAGGTTTGGAGCTGCAATTGGACCCTACAATGAAACTAGCCCTGCAATGAAACTAGGGATGCGCGCAGAAGTTCTGGACTTTTGAGATTGTTGCTTGCCGCTTCTCCGCCTTATCTGACGACCTCATGGCAACTATATTCAGTGGAGGCCGGTAGTTTGATCTGCAAGGATGGTTCAGCTGCATGACAAGGGAAGCACGTCAAGCTAAAGCTGATTCCCATGGGTATCTTCACTGAAACGTAAGTAGCTATCCACAGTATCTGTGAAACAACGAACAAAAGCCATGGACAAGTTCCAGCTGGATTGTCGAGGCGGGCGTACGCTATTCATCCCTCATCCGTAAAGAAATCCTACCACTTCACCACTGCACTGTACTCATGCCTTGCACCTCCCCACTGGCACACCCAACAACGATGTCATCCCCCATGTTCGCGCAACACTATCCGCTCCGGTTGTTTTCAGCACATCTCTCGTGGTCCTTGCACGAAGGTACTCCTTGCTCAGAAGCAGTCTGGAGAGTGCGTTCCATGATCCGGGAGGCTGACACCCGCGCGCCGCAGCGACTCGGACATGTCTGCTCTCTGGGCCGAGGTCCCTCGATAATATCCCAACCGACGATGCTGAGACTGGCCGCCGGGATTGGACTGCATCCCACACACTCCAGAAGAGCTGCGCCCATGGCTCCTGGGCTTGGAAGAACTGTGCATCAAATGTGGCAACATCGTCCACGGCTTCCCGCATAAATTGGACGTATGATTTGAGAAGTCTCAGGACATCGTTGATGCGGCAGTCCGGCAGGTTGTCGTTCAGCTTTGACCAGAGCATGGAAGAGTGGTAAGGATGGCTCGGCTCTCGCACATTGCCCAGGTCCGCGAGGATCCAGTGCTTGGCTGCATCCGACTCCTCCGAGCCGCTCAACCAGATGTTGTCAGGCTTGATATCATCATGGCAGAGGCCATATTGCCGATGCATCCGATCCAACGCCCGAAGCAGACGCTTCATCGGAGCTCGAAACAGCATGTCGAGCTCAAGCCCTGTGTACGAATGCTTCGAGCTGCGCAAGTGCTCTGCTAGCTTGGCGAGATTCCCTAGAGGAAGATATTGCGTCAGGAAATGCCATTTCTGTGGTTCGGTCTGCGTCGCGGGCGACAGAAAGTAGTCGGTCACGGGGAGAAAGTCCATGTCCTGTCGAGGCGATTGCGAGTCCACCACTCCTCCGAGCAACAGAGACGCAGCGATCTCGGTCGGCCAACGCATCTCAGGCGATGTGGCAGGAACGCAATTTCGAAAGGGATGGTGAACCGCCTTATACACTTTGATGACAGTGCCGTTGTAAGTGAAAGCGTCGCCTTCGGAACCTGAGCCCAGCAGCTTCCACTCTTGCCGATGCGCCCAGATATCCTGCCGAGAGTAACTTCGGCCATCGACTTCACTTTCAGCAGGGTCCTTCCATTTCCAAAGCTTCTTCGCCAACCTCTGTTCGTCTTCCGGGGCGAGATGATCGAATATCGTCGGGGTGAACTTGTCAAGCAACGCCTTGCGGTGAACATCAACCATCGACGGCAGGTGGAACGAGCCGAGAATCAATACCAGTAAAATCATTGCCTTGATCCATTTGTTGCTACGTGCGTGGTTCGTCCTGGTCCAGTGAGACCGGTTCCATGGCACGGGTCCTTTTTCCTTTGGCATGCTCAGATCTGAGGACCAGATTATCGATGAAGGCAAAGAAGGAATGACTGAGACGGGTCGGGGCCAAGAGTATGATTCCAGCGCAGCTTCGCACCCCATTTAAGGGAATCATGCGTAGCATCGTCACGGTCACGCTGGAATCCATGAGTAACCCAACCAATGCTGGCACCAACTGCAGCACCCACTCTCGTAAGACGGGTTCTCGACGAGTGGTCTTGGGAGCCCACCTACATGATGGCGTCTATCGCGTAAGCTTAACAGGGCTGCATGCCATACTTAGACCTCTTTGGCAGTATTGGCACCGCGCTTCCGAAGCCAAGCACGAGCATTGCCGGAGATAGAGCAGCAGTTGATGAGGTGGCATGGGCCGAGTTCGCCGGGCCAAGGCGTGTTGGTTGGCAGTCGGCCCTGGTATCACGGTTCACGCCAGAATCGGGCAAACGGCGCGACGCGATGCGCTGTCTGCTATCTGGGATTTTCAGCTGTTCTGGGGAACGGTCAGCAGGTGATGTCTTGCCTTGTCTCGGCAGACGGCAAACGGCACATCATAACAGCTGGTTCGCCTTGACCACAACCGTCTGATGGCACGTCATACAGGCGAGAGCCGGCATTCTTCGGGAGGCACCCAAGGACAACTCGGTAAGCTGACAACGATTGGAAACACCATGACAATTCTTGTGTGGCCGCTTTCTAATCGACGATTTCCTCCTATCAACGTTGATCACGCTTCAGCTGAGAAGGTGCCTTTTTTTTTTTTTTTTTTTT